>PVLD010015603.1:0-47946 GCA_004027595.1 Dinomys branickii | reverse complement strand
CCTGACTTCTAATTTAACATGAAGTAAGGAGGATTAATTCGATCTAACTATTTTAAATATTTGCCAACAGGAGGAACTGAGTGACCTACGAAAGGATAATACCGAGTTCACTGCTTTCTGTTTCTTGCCACTAAACAATATATCAGCTTATATTTCTACTGGAATTGCATAAAACAGATAGGACAGCTAATTTAAACAGTTGTTTGCACATTCAATATTTATAAGGCGAACTTTGCATGACTGACTGGAAGCAGTGAGTTAGAAGGTTTAGCTCAGTGGCAGCCTGGAGTGATGGATGGCCTCAAAGAATTGCTTGTTCACTGACCAGATCAATCACATAACAGTATGTGAAAAAAAAAAATCAGCCTTAAAACAGATTCCCAACATTTCCATTTGTATGCAAAACTGTTGCAGGAAGAAATGTATCATAAAACATAATGTGAAGCTAGTTAAAAATAATAAAATCCACCGAGATGATGTAGGATGCAAATAAAAAAGGTGAGGTGACTGGATAATATTCTTTTTAACTGAAATATTAACTAAAACTTTATGATATCTATAATGGAAAAAGAGATATCAATTCAAGTGATATTCTGATCAGGCTCATACAGGAAAGCAATGGTTTACAAATCACTGAAAGGCTTGGTTTTTTCCAGGCAGTACAGTACTTGCAGTTGGGTTTTATTTAATCAAACTGAAAGGTAGTGTTATAGTGATTATTATATATTGCTGCTTTTAATTATTTTGATGGCTTTCCTAAAAAGGGGAGTGTTCCCAACATACATCTGATGTTTTAAATTACAGCAATTCATTTATTAGTGGGTAACCGCAAATGCCTGCATTGACGGTGGCGTCCCCCTTAGTAGCGAGTGAGGACTGGTGCGCTGACTTGGGAGATGCCACTGTGCGCACCTCCGCCCAGCTCCTGGGTGATGTAAGCCGGGCGCTTGAAATCAGCTCTGGTTGTGAGTGTTTGTAATATGAAATGGTCAATACTAAACATGAAGGGTTCTCAATATTCTACCTGCTCCACCTTGAGCTAACTGTTCAACCCCTGCTAGCGCACAACTGTGTGCTTACTTTTGGGGCTGAGGTGTGGGTGGACTAGTGAGACAGCGCTGCATCACCTGGGCCGAGGTCCTGAACAGGGGAGAAGAGGCGGCTGGAGCTGGGTGTGCGTGAGAGGCCTGTGCGGGCCTGAAAATGTCTCTCGTTGGCAAACAAGATGACAGAAATAGCATTTACCACTTCCTAGGGCTCTTAAGAATTAAGGTTCTCTTATTGAGTAAATTTACCCCTACTAGACGTGAGAGGTGGAAGAGGAGCTGGTGGAGAAGTTAAAAAAGAAAAAAATTTAAAGAAGGAAAAATATCAAGAAAAAAGAAAAGAAAGAAGAAGGAAAAGGGCAAGAATAAAGAAAGATGGTGAGGAAAAGGGGTGGACGGAGAGGAAGAGGAAGATGCAGGAGACTGAAGGAAAGATGGAAGGGCAGAAGAGGAAGAGGAAGAGAAGGAACAGGGAGGGAGAAAAGCAGGGAGGCGGGCCACAAAGAGGAGCAGCGGGCTCCTGCAAGAGCACATCCCCCCACAGTGATTTACTCACATCTACTCACCACAGGAAGCAACTGTGCTGCTGAAAAGCTTTGCGTATAGTACATGTGGTTTTCATGATGAGGGAGTCAGCTCTCACCTATGTTCTCATTTCTTTTGCCCATATGAAGGGAAACGCTAAAAAGTACCGTGCACATGGTGGTGTGTTCTTAATGCTAAACCACAGAGCTGGGCACTGCAGAACAGGACAGCAACCTTTCTGCTCCTCAGTCTGATGTGCGCTTTAGAAGCCAGACATTAGAGGCCACTCTTAAAACAGTGAGTGAGGAACACTTGGTAGTGTCTCTATATTCAGGCAGTACTAATGTGCCAGGCTGGGGCCAGATGCTAGGAGGAAGACAGATCCTGGGTTCTGGCTACTGTAGGGCTTTTCAGGAATTCCCTACGGGAGTGGTACTCAAACTTCCAAGTGCATCAGTGTCTCCTGAAGGACTTGTCCAAACACAGATTGCTGGGCTCTGCCTGCAGAGTTTTTCTCTCAGAGGTCAGACAGGGTCCAAGAAATCGCAGTTGTCCAAAGTTACTGATACTATTAGTACAAGGACTACATTTTGAGAAGTACTGCTGTAGTAAAATAAAAAACCTGAAAACGATTACAACCCAGTCTCTTAGGACATTATTAGCATCAGAGCAATAATTCAGATGAGAGGAGAATGGGCTACTAATGAGGGGAAGAGGGGAAGCAGTCCTGACAAGGCAGAAGGAAGGCATCCAGGACCAGCTTTTCCTCTTTACAGTGGTGCCCCCAGACGTCTATGGCACCCACAAATGTTTCTCTGGCAGCCAACTTTGAAGTCTCTTCTTGATTCCTTCCCGAAGTCTCCTTACATGTAAGGATGGGACTTCTGATATCATTTTTATACTCATGAGCACAAGTGAATTGAACAGGAGTAAATGTCTGACCCAAATTGACACAATCGCATGCTCCAGTTAGGTGTTTTGAAATTGACAGGTGGGTCTGCAAATGCAGCAAGAAGCACTCAGGGCTTTCTGTGCTGAAGTCCAACCTGCGCTGGGCCTGGAGCCCGTGGCCCCACGCACACCCGACACTCCCACTGTTTTCATTCACTGAGGCTGAGTTAACTGAAATGAGTCCCAGGGAACCGAGCCCCTCCCTACTCTAATGACTTTATAACTAAAAATTAACTCATGTCCTTTGGCACATGGGGTATACACTATTGATTCTGACACATTAACCTCTATTTTTTTAAAGGGCAGAATATGTTTATTGAGGGAAAGAAAGCTTCTGCCCAAGAGAGAGACAGAAGAGGGGCCCAAGTGGGTTGCTCAGGGAACCTGACTTTTCCAGCAATTTTTATAGAATGAAAACAAGAGGTGAGGTGGGTCTAAGGGGGCTGGGATGGGAAATCACAAGGTGGGCATGAGGTGGGACAAAACTATGGTCAGCCAATAAGAATTTTTCAGGTAAAACTGATTAACTCGGGATCAAAGCGAGTCAGGTAGCAAGCGGGCACGAGTACAGAACAGGGGCTTTTCCTGTAAGGGGTCGGGTCAGTGACTCTTCAAGGTGATGACTACCCATTTAGAGTATCAATCCCTGATGTCATTAACCTCTTTAGTAGTCCATGCTTTGTATCCATCTCCAAGCTGTCAAGAAAACAAAACAAAAAAAAATACCCACTTATTTTGTTGGGTGTTGGAAAAGTTTCACATATCCTTTTTATCAGTATTTGATGGCAACTAAAACCAGCTCATGTTACTTGTTACTAGGGGTATCAAATAGGACTCTACGAATAGAAAGCCCAACTCAAGTTAGCCCACTTAATGGAATGTGTACTCTCAGATAACCAGAAAACACAGAGTTTGGGGAGTTATGAATTAGGAGCTCAAAACAGTTGTCAATGCCCAATTTCTTTCCATTTCTCCCATTCTAACGTCTGGTGTCTGCTTTATTTTCATTGTCACAGGCTGGGTGGCAGCTGCAAACAGGGTGCTCTTAAGTATGGCATGGTAAAGAGGAGTCCTAAAAACAAAAATCACTCAAATCTGCCCAAGGTGGGTCAGATTCCCATTACCAAAAGAATAAATGTGACTAAATGGATGGAATGCACTAACTGACCCATCAGTCAAAGCCCAGTACAGGAGCTACACTGTAATCAGTATTACTACACATACATAGATTCACTGCTGGGGGAAACACCCAAACACAATTTAGATAATTTTAGGACAGAGAAATGTGGTAAAGTAGGTGAGGCAGACAGCCAAAAAATGTCTACCACATTTGGTTCTTATAGTTATCACTAGAAAATAACTTAAAATTTCATGGTATTCTGTAGCCATAAATACTTCAAGCTGAAGTCATTGTTAAACTAGTGAACTTAATGTGGAACAAAATATTTACATAGTCTTAAAGTATTTGCCCACAAATGACATTAACTTTATGACATTATTTTAACCAAGGGATCAAAGTTAACATCACATTATATGCCTTCTGATAAACTGTGCTGAAGACATCTCTCTCCCATAGTATTTCTATCAAAAATGTGTAACATTAATCTAATCATAAGCAAACATCAAACTCAATTCAGGAGCATTCTACAAAAGAGCTGACCTGCACTTTTAGAGAATGTCTTTGATATAAAAGACATAGACTGAGGAACCATTCCAAATTAATGGAGACTAAATGTATTGGGAATCTTGAACCAGAAAGGTAATTGCTACAAAAGACAATATGTCTGTATCATAGAAAACGGTACTGCATCAGTGCTAACTCATTTTGGAAAAAATACTGTTGCGTATAAATGAATGTCTTTGTCCTTAGTAAACACACCAAAGTATTTAGTAACAGGGTAAGAGGTCTGCAACTTATTCTTAAATAGATTAAAGCAAAAAATGTATATCACACACACACACACATACACGCACACACAAAGTATGTGTGTGGCAAAAATAAATGTGGCAGAATGTTAATAATTGGTGAATATTAGTGAAAGATATATGGTAGTTCTTTGTGTTTATTTTGCAACTTTGTTTGGAATTATTTCAAAATAAAACATTTAAAAATTATTAATTCTATTTAATGATGCATGACCTTATACTTTGTACCACAGTATGGGGTGTACTGTATATCTCTTGGGTTTCATGAGGGCAAAACCATTGACAAGGAATCAAAAGTTTTACTTCAATTTGATTACATAGACACTTAGTTGATTATTCTGGTGGTAGCTGGTATAGCTTAGCCAAACCTATTGTTTTTTCTCCCAGGTACCTAGCCAGACTACATTTTCTAGCATCCAGTGCTGTTATGCGGGTGTGTGCAAGTTCTAGCCAAAGGACTGCAGCTCCAACCACCTTCCCATGTGATCTCCAGGCTGCTCTTCCTGTCTGGTGCCCACATGAAAAGAGCACAGTAGAGGACTGAGGGACCCTAGATGGAAGATGGAAGTATTTAGGTCCCTAAATAACTGCGGCAAGCAGAGTCCCTACCACTGACTTGCGGTGGACTGTGATAAGGACAAGGAACAAACCTTTACTGACATTGGACGGTTATCTGTTACGCTGTTAGTCCGCCTAACTAATAACGCTACCTAATTTATGAAACAGATTAAGAGAAAGGTACAACTTCACGAAAATGGACAAAGTGATGATGTTATGTATTTACTTTCAGAAAATACTTAGGAATAACAGTTCACACAGTGTGGCTAAGGGATTTGTGGCTCTTAAAGGGTAAAGGCCTCTTTGAAAATGTTTCTGGGACTCAGCGAAGTAAGAACTACTTTATAAAACTTTATAAACAATACTATTACAGAGGTCGCATGAGGCACCATAATAGAACCAACCGAGTACAGGAACAAGTAGGGACGAGTACTTGTCTGCTACGTAGCCAGCATTACAGAGGGCTGCAAAGCTGCGAAACACTGGCTCTCTTCACTAGCTCTTTTATTTTTTTCTATAAGAAATATAAGTGTTTTATGCTATAAAGGCTAACATGTAACAGTTTATTATTTATAAGTAGTAACTTTTTAACAACTCAGTGTTAATTTCTAATGCTATAAATATCAAACAATATAACTCACATAAACAAAAGCTTTTTAGGTTTCCATACAGATTTTAAGAATATAAAGATATCCTGGTATCAAAGAGTTTAAAAACTGCTATTTTATAATAAAAGAGTGTATCTTCAAGTCACAACATTTTAAGCAAAGTAAACCTACATATAAGAGACTTTTATTATCACAGATAGGGAGGGTCCTCACTTGACTCTCGCTAACTGAAAAGCACAGCATCTATGACATGGTAGGTGACCGATGTATTTTTTGTTAAGGTAATATGTTGTGCAACAGTGGTAAGAGCCCACTTAGGAGAGTTCTGATGACCCTGTGTGCCTATAAGAGGCTCATGTTATCCGCAGTTGCTCACTATTCCACTTTCATAGTGGAAATTTCACACACACCCTCCCCATGAACTCTAAGTTTGTCAGTGTTAACTAAGTTGGCCAGTGGATGTAAGTAGAAGTGACATGTGCCACACATATCTGAAGTAAAGGTTTAAATATGTTTGACTGGTTTGCTGTTTTGCTCTTGCTTCGCAAAGCAAATCCCAGATAGGGTCTATTTGTTTGATCTGGGTTCTCAACTGAGAAGGCAGAAAATAGCTACGTGGTCATTCTACATATAAAGCAGGGTTGCAGCCCACCCAGCTGAAGTTCACAGATATACTGACAGATATATGCAACTGTTTAAGCTATGTTTACAAACCTGGAAAATACAGTATGAAATGTACTTACCATTACTGTAAGTGCTTAATAAATCTAAGCATTTTAATCACTGTTACTATTTAGCTAGAGAATCACTAAAGAACTGCAGCTGTCTCCTTCAGCAACTATACAGAGTACAGCCTACTGTAAAGAAGACAGTTTATATGGTACCACTAACATAAACCTGAGGATGCCAGGTACATAAAGTACATGACCATCTCAGTACAAGACTGGTATGAGAGGAGATCTGACTAAAAGTTTTGGCCACCACTTACTTGTGAGTGCCTCTAGGAGGGCTCAGGAATATCTGTGAAGGTCACTGGCAGGTGTCAACAGTGTCTATAGTCAAGGAGTAGTGGGGAGGGTATATCCCCTCACCTGCCTGTCTTACCCATACCTTTTCCCCAAGGAATCTGCTTCTGCTTACAACTTCCAAATCTATAACCAAAGATGAAACATTTGTACCTTTAAAGCAAATGGTTTGTCAAAAATGAATCCGGATTAGTTTTTCAAATCTTTGAACCAGAAGATGTACAGGCAGAATTTGATCAAACAGGGATGGGAATTCGAGCTGTAGAGTCACAGAGGGACATACTGTCCATCATTGCTGCCCACATGTACAGTGACAAGCTGTCACAGAAAGCTGGTCTGTAGGATAAAACCGAATGAGAGACACCAGAGTAGCTGTCCACAGTGACTGTGGTAGGAGAGCCTCAAGGGAGTTATAGAAAGGGTGCAGGCTAGATACAAACCTTCTGAATCTAACCCCAAATTATGATAGTCACGGGGGTCCTATCTCTGAGTTGAGAAGCCAGACTGGTCAGGTGTGGCTTTGGGGAAGGGGCTGAGTCTGAAAGGGCTGGCTGGCATTAAGTCCAGTAGTCTGTTTGACATCCCATCTCTCCTTTCCCCACTGGCTTCCCCACCAGCACAGAGCTTGGTGGTCCAAGTGCTTGTCCCATCATCCAGTGTGATCAGGGACATGTCTTGGCTCAGGCAGTTGCCAGAGCCTCTGGAGCTAGAGGGGCAGCTCAAAACCCCATGGGCCACAAAGCTGGGTGGAGACAACTGTGACCTGGGGCTCAAAGAGGGACACGAAATTGGGAATGGCTACAGTGACTGAGGCTGTAGGCAGACACCACTGACCAGCCACCCCCAGCAGGAGGGTGCAGCAGAATACAGCATTCACACACCAAACATGAATGTGGAAATAAAATAGGACTTAGTAATGACTCCTTATCCCTCCACCATATTTGGTTGATTCAAATAGTACAGGCCCTGGAAAGAAACTACTCACTCAAAAACAAGAAGCAAATTCTTCTGGACCAGTTCTCTTTTTCTTTGTTGGTGTTTTGAGGGTTTTTTGTTTTTCACCCCCTTTGTTTTGTTTTCTCTTTTTCCTTGTCTGTTCTTTTCTGTTACTTTTATATAATTCTATTAATTTTCCTTTACTCCTTAATAAGTTCCTTTATCTCTTTTTTCCCTCCTCATTCTTGTCTTTGTTTGGTTCATCTTTGTGTCTAACTACAGATATCTTTTCTATGGTTAAGAATGGTATGTGGTAACTTTTATTGGGCTTTATGTTGTGTAAATATCCAGTTTGTCTTGACTCTATTATGGTTGCTGATATTGTAGCTATTGCTGGAGAGGCATAGTTGTTGCTAGTTGGTTTTTACTGCATGCCAACATCTTGTCAAAAACAGTGCAGTTCATTTCCTGAGTGCTGATTCAATTACACTTCACCCTCCCCTTCCCCAAATTACTGGAGGTGATCAGATCTTCAGACAGAGGCAAAGCCTATTAGCCATGCTCAGAGCACATCACTGAAAAGCAGAAACTAACTAAAAAGATCTCCATGTCAGCAACAAAGTCTTTCCATTATAGTTGACACACAAGCCTCAGCACAAAAAGGAAAGAAAGAAAACAAATAGAAACACAGGAAGGCAAAGAAATAAAGTACCTAAAAAAGCACCCAATTTCACTAAAGCTGATCCTGGGAGCAGTGGAGGGGAGGAACTCAAAATTCAAACATCTGAATTATAGGAGATGACAAAAGAGGAACCAAAATAATAAGGTGCTTGGTGAGCTCAAAGATGTCATAACTAAACAGATAATGGACTTAAACAAAACATGAGCTTACAGAAGACATGAATAAAAAGCTAGTTGAGCTAAACAAAAAACAATACAAAATATGAACTAACAGTTTAGCAAAGAATTAAGAGTCCATGAAAAGGTACCAAAAAGAAATCCAGGACATAAAAAAATTCCACTGAAAATGTGGGAAACAGAAATGATAGATGTGAAGTCAGAGTGACAGAACTAGAAGACAAAGATGATACAGGTAATCAATATTCAAAGATATCTTAAAAAGAAGAGAACATCAAAAATGGAAGAAATAGCTGCTAGATGATACAAAGACTAAGATTAACTGGAAGTAGTGAAAAATCAGAAGACAGCACAAGCAGCATAAAAACCTGTTTACATAAATAATAGCAGAAAATGTTCCCAAATATAAAGAAAGAATTCACCATACAGATTAGCAAGGCATGCAGAACCTGAAATAGCTGTGATCAGAAAAGAACTTCTCCAAGACACAGCATACTCAAAATTCAAAAAATCCTGTATAAGGACAGAATCTTAGAAGGTGTTATAGAAAAGCAATAAATCACCTACAGTACAAAGGTGAATCTATTTGAATTACAATCAACCTCTCAAAACAAACCTTAGAAGCCAGAAGAGCTTGAAGTGTTTCAATCTTAAAAGGAAACAACTTCCAACCCTCATATATCCTGCAAAACCACTGTTCAAAAGTGATGGAAAAATAAGAACTCCTGAAGAAGTCCAGGACCACCAAACCAGCACTCCATTTTCAGAATACCCTAGAAAGAGACAATGAAGGCAACAGTACCAAAAAGGTGGAACACCCCGCAGGGTGAACTGTGAACCGAAATAAGGGGCCGGGCAGAGGAGAAAGTAATCGGACACAGAAAAATAATACAATGACAGGAATAAGTCAGTATCTTTCAGTAATAAAATTCTCAATGTAAATGTCTCAATCACAGATTGACAGAAGGGACAAAGATAACACACACCAAGAAACAATAAAATCCAGTGTGTGTGTGTGTGTGTGTGTGTGTGTGTGTGTGTATAAGAAACATTTAATCAATGAAGAAATTTATACACTAAAAAACAAAGAATGGAAAATAATATTCCATGCAATGAGAGCCCCCAAACAAGCAGGAACAACTACTGCATTTTCAGATGAAGGAGACTTCAAAATAAAACTAATCAAGAGGCAAAGAAAGCCACTACATATTGGACAAGGTAACAGCTCAGCAGAAGAGGTAACAACTATAAATACATATGCACTAAACACTAGTGCATTCTATGTGAGAAATCAAACACTACTGGATGCAAAAGACTGTATAAACATCAAAACAGCTAAGTGAGGGACCTCAATACCTTACTATCACAAATAGATCAACTAGACAAAAAGATCAACAAAGAAATACTAGAGCTGTAACACTCGTTTGAACAAATGTCCCAGCAGATATCCAAAGAGTGTTTTACCCAACAACAAAATACACATCTTTCTCAAGAGCATATGGAACTTTCAAAAAGAGACCACATATTAGTCCATAAATACAGAAGAATTGGAATTACTCCATGCATGTTATCAGATTATAGTGCAATGAAACTAGAAATCAGTGGCAATAGAAACCACCAAAAATTATACAAATATATGGAGATTACAACACACAATCTTGAAAGATCCATGGCTCACAGAAAAAAAATCAAGGATGAAATCACAGTTTCCAAAAGCAAATAATAACAATACAACATACCAGAACCTATGGGGCACACTGGAAATACTAGGAATATTTATAGCTGTGAATGCCCATGCTAGAAAGACAGAGTGATCCCAAGGAACCTAAGATGCAACTCAAGGTTCTAAAAACACAAGAAAAACTCAAACCCAAAACTAGTACAAGGGAGGAAATTATAACGATCAGAGCAGAAATCAATGAAAATGAGACAAAAAAGTATAAAGAGTCAATGAATTAAAGGGCTGATTCTGTGAAAGAATAAATAAAACAGACAAACCTTTAGCCAATCTTAGCCAATTTTAACAAAAAAGTACAGACAAGACACATATGAATATAATTACAATTTTAAAAAGTGAAGCCATAACTTATGCTATCAAAATGCAGATTATTAATAATTACTTAAAAACTTACACTCTGAAGAAATAGATTCCTAGACATATATGAATGACCTAAACTAAGCTGACAGATATAAAAACTGTGAATAATCCAGTAACAGGGAAGGAAATTGGAGCAGTAAGAAACAACTACGTCTATGGAAAGCTCAGGACCTGATGGATTCGCCATAGAATTCTACAAGAACTTCAGGAAGATAACACACACCAATACTCCTCAAACTCTTAAATAAAATTAAAATGGAAGGACTACTGCCAAAGTCATTCCTGGAAGCTAGCATTAACACACTGACAACAGGGCCGTAATTTATTCATATGTCTCGCTGCTGGGTGGTTCTGATTTAACACTTGCATGATGGGGCCATAATTTGTTTGTTTCACTGCAAGTCAGCTTTGATTTCAGTATGATCATTCTTGCCGGCTTTTACCACTACATGCAGGACTGTCCCACTGGGTGGCTTGTACCACTTGGGGGTGGTATTTGATTACAATAATGTAAAAAAAGGTATCGATTTAAAAATCGCAGATCATATGTCATTGTAGTTTCTTAAGGAAAACATTAAAATGGTACAAAAAACTGTAATAAAGCTAATTTGTGGTATAGCAGTTGTAAATGCATATTACATATGCCAGCAATGGGGTACCTGTAAGATTTCCATGTTAAATTTAGAGAACTGATTATTTATAAGCTGTTCACAAATTTCTTTTAATAAAATATAAATTTGGTATTATAATAATTTTAATTGGTATGAATGGTATTAATATTTCTATTTCAGCAGTAGTTATTTGAACTCAAGCAGCTAACTAGGATGCAATCCATTTCTAGACTTTAAAAATTAATTTTATTAGTAAAAAAATGATAGAAGTGATTAGATCTGTACCACTTGCTGGGTGGCTAATTTAATTTTATTAGTAATAAGGCCAAGCTATATAGAAATGATTACATCCATTTGTACCACCAGTGGCATAAGTCACCTGATGGGACAGTCATGCATATTTCAGACAAGGACCCAATTAATAAATGCAAGCCAGTCTTTTTAATGAACATAACACACACACACACACACACACACACACACACACACACACACATACACATCTCTGAAGAAAATAGGTATAGAAGGACCTTATTTCAATCTGACAAATGATATTTATGACAAGCCTACTGCTATTATATCAAATGTGGGGAAAGCTAAAAGCTTTCCCTCTAAAATCAGGAACAAGACAAAGATACCACTCTCAGCACTCCTATTTAATACAGTACTTGAGACATTAGCCATAGCAATCAGGTAAGAGAAAGAAAAAAAGGGATACATATTGGAAAAAAGATGTGAAACTATCATTATTTGCATATTTGTTATTGGATGATTTTTTTTATATCCCCTTAATTCAATTTTGATAGGTCATATGTGTCAAAGAAGTAGTCTGTTTCTCTAGATTTTCCAAATTTTTAGTATACAGTTTTTGAAAATAATCCCAAATGATACTTCATATTTTTGGGTGTGAGTTCTTATCTCTCCTTTTTATTTATTTACTTATTTATTGACTTTTTCAGACAGGGTCTCACTGTGCAGTTCAGGCTGGACTTGAGCTCACTTTGTAGCCCAGGCTGGTCTCGAATTCACAACAATCCTCCTGCCTCAGCCCTGAGTGCTGGGATTATGGGCATGCACCACCACTCCTGGCTTCTAATTTTATTTAGATTCAAAATCTCAATCTCATTTTCTCTCTTTTGTTAGCCTAGCTAAAGTTTCTGTTTTCAAAGAACTAATTCTTTATTTTATCAATCCTTTGTATTGTTCCTTTAGACTTTATTTTTGCTGTAATCTTTATTATTTCTTTCCTTCTGATTTGAGGTTTGATTTGCTCTTGCTTTTCTAAGCCCTTGGCATGCATTGTTAGGTTGTTTCTCTGAGATTTTCTTTTCTTTTCTTTTTTTGGATATAGAATTCATTGCCATGAATTTAACCCTTAGTACTGCTTTATATTTGTAGAATTTATGAAGTTTCTCTTGTAGATTACTTCTCATCTCATTCCACTCTAATCAGAAAAGATACAGAATACTATTTCAGTTCTTTGAATTTCTGAAGACTTGTTTTGTGGTCTGCCATACAGTAAATTCTATTCTAGAGAAAGTTCCATACACTGATGAACACAGTATTTATTCTGCAGCTGTTGGGTGAAATGTTTTAGAATGTCTGTTGAGTCCTTTTGACCTACAGTACAGTTTAACTCTGATTTTTCTTTGTTGGATTTTTGTCCAGATGAAATCCAGGTGAACCCCCCACAATTACTGTATTGGAGTCTATCTCTTCCTTTAGTTTTAATAGTGTTTTTAAGGGTTCTTTTTATTTTTACAGTATTATTCCATGCAAAAGCAACATAAACAAAAGTCTTAACAAGTTTACGGCTCAATATCTGAATAGAAAATCTCTGTATATTGTCATTAAGCAATTTTACATGGTAAATTGACTGTTAAAAAAATGTTTGTTCTAGAAAACCTATAAATTGGGAAAAAAATTTTAACTACCTGTCCTGCAGACAAAGGACTTCTATCTAGAACATATAAAGAATTAAAAAAAAATCAGGCCCCCAAATTCAAAGACGCAATCCCAAAATGGGCACCTGAGATGAACACATACTTCTCAGATAAAGAAATACAAATGGCAAATAAATATATGAAAAAATGTTCCACATCATTACTCATTCAAGAAATGCAAATTAAAACACTTGAGATTCCATCTCACACCAGAAAGAATAGCTACCATCAAGAAATCAACCAACAACAAATGCTGGAGGGGCTGTAGGCGAAAAGGAGCCCTCTCCACTGATGGTGGCAATGTGGACTGGTACAACCACTGTGAGAGACAGTCTGGAGATTCCTCCCAAAACTAGGATTAGAGGTCCCACTTAACCCAGCTATTTCTCTTTTGGGTATTTTTCCAGAACTGAAAACATCATACCACAGTGACATATGTGCACCCATGTTTATAGCAGTGCAATTTGTCATAGCTAAATCTTGGAAACAACCCAAATGCCCATCAACTGAGGAGTAGATTAAAAATATTCGTACTTTTATACAATGGAGTATTAGTCAGCTATAAAGATAAACTCAAGGCTTTTATAGGAAAATGGATGAAACCACAGACCATACTCATAAGTAAAATAAATCAGACTCACATGTGTAAACGTACTGTCTCTCTAGTGTAAAAACCTGAAAGCATAAATAAAACCTGAAAGGTACAATAGATACTGTGAAAGGGAAGGAAACTGCCCAAAAAGAAATAACTGGGATAAGGGAAAAGAGGAAGGAAAGAAAAGAGGGAAAATTTTATACACTCCCCCCACACCCACACCCCCCCACACAATAACTAAGATAAATTGCACTACTAATTTCTATTGGTTTATTGAAAGGAACAGTTAATGTTTAATTGTTTGATCAATCTTACATGCCTATATCTGGTTATCTGAGTAAACAATCTGAAGATAACAATATGTAATACAACAATTGTTAATTTCCTATCACCCTGTTTAAAATTCTGTACTGTTTTGTTTTTGTGTTGTTTTGTTTGTGTCTTTGTGTTTGTTTTTGTTTTTTTCTCTTTAAAATAAAAACAAATGTTCTTTCTAAATCTCTATCCCCAGCTGGGGATATAGCTCAGCAGCACAAGCACCTGCCTGGCAAGTGCAAGGTCCTGAGTTTGATTCCCAGTACAAAAAAAAAATCTCTATTCCCTTAACTCTCAAGAATACTATAGGTTAAGATCCTAATTGGGCTATTTTCAAGTACCAAATTAAAACTGTATAAAACCCATTAATTTAAGAGTTCAGTCTAACATCTTTGACTTTCAGAGTAACATATTCATAAAAAATAAGTTTCCAAAGAGTCACCTGAGCTATCTGCTTCAGGGAATCTTTTGTCAGATACCTATAGAGAAAATTAACTCTACACTGGTGCCATGCCTACATGGTTAAGTCACAACCCACCTGACAAGCACTAACTGATAAAGCATACTTGTCAGTTTGATGTGGAGCATGAAGCATGATGGCCATGAACCAAGTTTGTTTTAAGATTGCTTCAGGTTCAGTCTTCTTCAGATTAAGCTTCACTTACAATTGGAGACATGCAGAACACACCCTGTATAAATAAGGCAAGAATAACAATGCATCTTAAGTGAGTTATTAACAGAGACACCATTTAGGCAGAAGTATGTACTACATGCGTGATGTCTGTTCAGCCTTCCTGGGGCCAGGTGGGGGCAACTATTTCTGTCGGTGGCTGATAAGTGGCAGTTAGCTCATGGCCAAGAAGACTGTTGAGGTTCAGTTAAACAGGCTTTCACGTCACATTCATCTTCCTTTCGGTAGTCCAAGTGTCTAACTTCGGTGGGTGTGCCAGAGCACACATCAGAGTCCACTGGGACTCGGAACTGCTCTCCGTGGATTCACCCCTTCCCAGGTCCACAGGGTGTATTTCTTGCAAATCACATTTCCAGCCAGAGGGTCCCCAAAACGCAGTGCCACCTTTGAGAGCTTAATCTGCTAGCCCCATGACTGCCAACTGTACTTAAATCTGTAGGAGGTCCTAGGGTGGATGGGAGGTTGTCAAAGGTGCCTGGAGTCTTCTTTAATATAGTGATCAGAGGCAATGGTGTTCTCATAGCTGATCTGCTTGTGTTTTCTCATCAGACACGTTCATCTGTCTCCGCATCCACAGGCACTGCACATACAGATGCCTTTGAATCTGAACTTCCTCATGAAGATTTTTCTCTTTTTTGCAAAGTCACTTACAAGGAGATTCCTTGTATATCTTGCAATTTCTTTCTTTCTTCTGGTCCTCATTTTGTCTTCAACTGTGCTTGCCCAATCTGAGCATTGAGAGTAGAGGTATGGGCTTCAGGAGTGGTAAAGCTCTCAGGCCTGTGGTTGGCGCTTGCCCTCCCTGGTGTCCTCTGGCTCCCTGTGGCTCTGTTCTTCAGCCTGAGGCTCCATAATCACAAGGGACAGCACACTGGTGTACCCAGGCAGGCTTTGTGGCCAGCAGGCCATGGCGGATGGCCAACGAGTGGCAGCTGGCAGTGGCTGGCAGGAACAAGAGTGCTTGGCACAGTGCTGATGGTCCCTAATAGTGTTTGTTTTATAAAATTGGTCACTGTCACATTATGTGCATATAAATTTACAATCTTTACAGCTTGTTGATGAATTGATCCTTGATCACTATACAGTTATCTCTTCTGTTTTTGTCTTAAAGTATAGTTGTTGCATTTAAGTAATGTCTGCCTACTTTGGGATTCCATTTGCTTGGAATATCATTTTAACCCTTTCTGTTTCAATCTTGAGGTAGTTATACACAGTATACTGCTTGGTCTTGTTTTTTTAATACATTCAGCCAATCTGTATCTTTTAATGAATGAGTCCATTTACGTTCAGAGTTGTCATTGAAGTGTGGACTTAGAGCTTTCATTTTCTTGATTTTTTCTTTGAGTTTTGAATGTTCTTTGCTAGCTTGATACAGATGTTTGATCTTGAACGCTGTTTTTATTCTTTCTCACTCATCTTTGTGGTTTGATGACTTACTGTACTGATAATGTTTGATTCTTTTCTATTTCTCTTTTGTGTATCTACTCTTCCACTGGGACTTATACTCTCAGATGCTGTTGGAGGCCACTACAAAGTGGCTCTGAGCTGGATTTAATATTAACCAACTGGCTTTCCGTGTTTACCTGTGAGTTGCCTGAAGCTTAGGCACCTTGTCTGAAGATAGGTAGTGGACTCATAGTAAGTAAACCTCTGTGAGTCACAGGTCACCACTGAGGCCTGTAAAACTGTGACACCTCAAAGGACAAGATAAAGCTATAGTTGAAGATGGCTCCAACCCCAATTAACCACAAGGAGACTGCCTGGAGATAACATAGTTCTTCTAAGTTAACATAATGTATTACCTCCTTTGTTTGAAAACCAAGTAAATACTGGCTGCCCAGAAAAGTCTTTGGCTAAACTCAGAGGATATTGAAGCTGTAAGAGTTAGTCCCTCCTGGAGCCCTGAAATCATTTCCACTGTCTCATTTATTTAAGCTTTCACTGTCCACTCACTTAGGAGATTGTGGGCCGATGAGCCTGCAATGACTAAGGGTTATTTAACCCGATAAGATGCTATCGTGATGATCATTTTTTTTTTTTTTTTTTTTTTTTGCGGTACTGGGGATTGAACTCAGGACCCTGCGCTTGCTAGGCAAGTGCTTATTCCACTAAGCTACATCCCCAGCCCCTGTGATGATCATTAAACTCTTCCATTTCTAGATATGGGACTGCTTGAAGCATCTTTTATAAAGTAGTATGGTCATAACACATTCCCTCAACTTTTGCTTATGTTGAAATGTCTTTACGTTCCCTTTGCTTCTGAAAGATATTCTTGCTGGACATAGTAATCTTGGTTGGTAGTTGTTTTATTTGTTTTTGCTTTTTCAGAATAGAAATGTCACTCCAAACTCTCCTGGAATGGTCTAATGT
Organism: Dinomys branickii; assembly: GCA_004027595.1. NCBI lineage: Eukaryota > Metazoa > Chordata > Mammalia > Rodentia > Dinomyidae > Dinomys > Dinomys branickii. The sequence goes on along the minus strand of PVLD010015603.1, from coordinate 30,890 downwards.
GGTTGCCTTTAAATTTGACACAGTGTTTCTCTCTTGCAGATTTTTAAAAAATTTTTTGTCTTGTCTTTTTAAGAATTTAATTATATATTTTGGTGGAGATATTTTATGGTCCTACTTACTTGGAGTTTTATAAGCATCTTTTATGTTGTTCCATGTCTTCCCCAAGATTAGGGTATTTTTCTGCTATTATGTCACTGAATAGGTTTTTTTAAAAAAATTCTCTTAACCTTTATTTCCTGCTGTTATGATCTGCCAATGATATACATGTTTGATCTTGAATGCTCTTTTTATTGTTATTTTTTTCTTTCAAAAGTGTATTTTGAAAGAAATTCATTTCAAACTCATATATTCTTCTTCCACTTGAGCTAACACATTTTTGAGGCTTTTGATGGAGACTTTTGTACTTGACTGAGCTCCTTATTTCCAAAATTTCTGTTTGGTTCTTTTTAAAAATTTCTCTCTCTTCTATGCATTGCATTCTTCTTTCTCCTTTTTATTTATCTAGTCTCTTTGAGCTTCCTTAAACAATTCTTGGCCAGGCACTTCCTCCATTTCCCCCTCTTTGGTATCTGTTATTAGAAAGTTATGATCTTTAGGAGGTATCGTAATACCTTGTTTTTCGTATTTGTGTTTCGATGTTGAGGTCTGCGTGCTTAGTAGCACAGATCTCTCTACTACTTTTATCAGATGGCCTTCTTAGTAAAAGGCTTTCATCTAAAGATGTCTTGGGGTATCAGTTTGTCATGCAACATTGATTTTATTTCTGGCAGGGCACTGTGGTGTAACCCCTCTGTAGCTTTTCTGGTTGTGATTGGTGAGTTTGGGTACAGTGTGCTCTGATCTGGAGTCAGAATGACCCACTGTCTCTGTAAGGTCACAGAAAAGTACATAATACTTTAGCAGTTTAGGTGATATAGAATATGTAGGATGTACCATTTGTGTCTACTCCTACAGTGGGAGCATTTGCCCTGATCAGATGACAGGGTTTTCTTCAGGCACTGCTGACACTGGCTGTTACTTGTAGGAGTCTCTTGGCAGTGCTTGCACCAGTAATATTGAGAGGCCTGAAGCACATGTCCTCTGACTGGAGAGTGGTACTGGTCCAAGTGCACCATGAGAAGAGGCAGAGGTGGGAATCACAGTACTATTCTGTGGCACTTCTACCCACTGTCAGCAACGGGTGATCAGACATGGCGCAGGGACAACTGATGGTGAGGACCTTACAGGCAGCGGTGGTAAGACTTGTGCTGTTCCCCACTGCCGCTGCTCTGGAACATCCACCAGGGAATGGGACTCCAGCCACCCCAGGCATCTCAGACATGCACTTGGGGATGGGGCAACAGCTAGTGGCTTTTCTGCCCCCTACTTTTTAACGCTATAATGTCTACTGCAGATCAAGCATGTGTGCGTTGTGCCTTGAGCTCAGTAAAATTTCTCTCCTCAAAAGTTCTCACAGGAACAGAGTGTTATTGGAAAGTGGGTGATGCTGATCAAGGTTTCTTTCTGGACCTCTTTACACTATGTACCCTGTAGGCCAGGCCAAAGCCTGATCTGAGGCACCATACAAACCATTCCATTATGCATGTGTGGGGAAGCAGTAATCACAGAATTCCTCCCCCTCTTGTTAGTATCAGGTGTTTGTGCATGTGCTGGAGGAGGGGTTGCTGGACCTGCCTCCAGGCCTGGCCATTTCCTTGGTTCCAGCAGCAGTTTCCCCAACTCCCTAGCTCTTGAGGTAGTGTCCTCTGTTCCTCTCCGTGTGGCAACACTCATCACTTACAATGCAGGGCTGCTGTGGTCAGGGTTTACAAGGGAATAAATACAGGACACATAATTTATAGCATTATTTTATAATATTCACCCAAAGAGTCAAATGCAAAGAATATGGGAGATCTGTCCACACACTAGGGATGCAAACATTCCAGCTGAGGGCCTGGATCCCATGGTAATGCCCTGCACGGATCCAGCTGAAGACCTAGCATACATGGCAATGTCTCAGGCAAGTCTTTATCAATGATCTGCACTGGGAAGGCCCAAAGGTCAGTGGTGGAAGCTGGACAGTCTGTGCCAGCAGGATGAAGGATCTGCGTCAGCAGGCTGAGAGATTTGCATTGGAGCCAGAGCAACACTCAGGGTAAGGACCAGAGCTCCCCCAAAGAGAACCAAAGCCATTCTCAGCAACAGTGAGGGCCTGAGCTCCTCTAACATGGAGAATAGCTGAATTCATATCAGCAAAACCAGTGTGACAAGCTTCTCCAGGACGATCAACAGCGCGCCATCTTCCTCCCCGGTTTGCTCTTATGCTGTTGGCAACAGTCCTCAGGTGGGCCCTGCACACCCAGAAACACCCCAACTCAATTTATCTGGGTGTTCTAAGGTGACCATTAGGTAATCTCCCACAAGAGCCCTTTGGCATGTTTATGTTAAATCACTCTACTGAACCACATTTGGTTCCCAAGGCCCATGAGCTAGTGCTAGTCCATGTCTGCGGAGTCCCCAAGATGGAAATATGCAGGGGCTTCTTACCACCAGAACAGCAGAAATTCAGACAAGAGGACTCTTCTCAAGATGGCTCTTGGCTACAGCACTCCACAGCAATTCCTTCTCCAAAGTTGGGCTACTGTGCAGATTTCAGCTTACTTATCTAATTAGGCTGCCAGCTTGTGAGGGTTGTAAAACTTTCCAAGAGCTAGGACTGCAAGTATCTGGGCTGACGAGAGTTTGCTGGAACTCTATTTCAATGCTACCCTGCAGAGAGGAGACTCTCTCTCTCCAGGCTTTTAACAGGGTATGAAATCACGATCATGAAATCATACTGCATATTCTTCACTTTTTGTAAAGTGAAGTACTATAAGACAGCAAAGATATCAAGAAAAGAAGGCAGAGAGTCTGTAGTCTTGGGTTTTAGTCATGACACTGACACTAAGAAACATGGGGAATGTCATAACCCTTTTCTGAGTTGCAGGGGTTTTTCTACAACAAAGAGGGAATTGGGTAAGACTGGCACATTCCCTATAATAATTGAGAATTGAACTGCTAAAACTGTATGTGATACTGTCAGTTTCTAATGTATAGTGAGTTTATACATTTATTCCAAACTGCTGGTTATAGCATATCAATAATCACAAACACTTGCAATAATGCTGAGATGCTTTGTTTTCCAAGTTATAAATCAATAGCATTAATAGAACAGTTATTCTTATTTATTGTTAATAAATGCAACCCATCTCCAACTATACTTAAAACTTCATCACTGTTGCTGTTTCCAAGTTTATTGTAATAGCTTTTAAAGTATGAAATAGATATAAAATGCAGCATCATTAATATTCCAATAAAAAGGGCAGTCTACTTGGTTTTAATTAAACTGGTTTTGAGGGTGGTTTCTCCTAGGATTGTAAACAAAGTTTTTTTGATTCAGCCTTGAAAATATTTAATCGCATGTACTACTCCCTACATGACCATTCTGAGGAAATGAATTCCTCCTTAGCTAAATTTTCCTGCCTTTCCTCACTCTTTTATACAGTTACCATTCTGTCATTAGAGATACGGCTAAGAGAAATGCACTATATACATAGCAAATCAAAGGTTCCATGAGGGTTCAGTCACTAATTTTCCAGGAACTGAAGATTACTAAAGGAAATCTGGAAATCCTAATCCTCTTATTTGCTTTCTTACCTACCTCCTTTTTGTAATAAAAGCTGCACAGTGACAGACATTAATAGAGTTCAGTACACTACAATACAACAAGAACTAGTAATTTTTCTCATAATTTTCCTAAGTGCTATGGGGAATCTCAACGATGAACATGATGTAGCCCTGCCCTCAAAGTATACATCCATAAACTCGTGTATACAACCTTGCAGACACCGAGGACACAGAGTGGGAAAACATGGAGAGCACTCGTAGAGGATATGTATGTGAATTTTATCTTAAAGAAGGACTAAGTTTACAAAAGGTGGAAAGTCACAGAAAAACTTAACCCTAAGGTACGAGAGCCTGTGACATGCTGAACAACTAAGGTGGCTCTGGCATGGAGAGGGGAGAGGATGAGCCATGGAAGAGAGATGCCGGAGGTTAGACCCAGAACAGCCAAGGGTTTCTAGTGACCATAAAGAAGCCTGAGCTGCATCAAATCATGGTGGATTTTAAATTTTGTCTAAGACTAAAATTTAAAACTAAAAATTTAAACACTGATCATTTAAAAAATAAAAACAGATGCTAAGAATACCTTGAAATACAAATTTAAATGTGGTCAAAATTGCAATGTGAGCTTTAACTCTGTATTACTGCCCAGTATTTGAGAGAAGGTTGAAACACACTAATTGCATCCAACCTTTGAGAGAACAATGGCATCCTTTATTAATAGAAAACTCACAGGCGTGTTTATCCCACAATGTACATGAGACAAAAAAAGAATGATGGATTGTTTGTTTGAAGTAACAGTGGTGAACCAGACCCGTCTGTGAAGAAATGGATTTAGTAATTTTAAATGTTCTTTCCAGCTAACTCTAAAACTTCATACCTATGGAAATCTACATATATTTCCACCTTACCAATTCTAACCACCCATATCTTTACTTTCTCTTCCCAAATGAAGTATATCACACAATAAAGAAATTGACTTAAAAGAATCTAACAGTGCAAAGAATAAGAAATGTCTGATGGAAGAAACTAACATTTACCGGTGTGCTGTGGGCCAGGTACTATGCTAGGTGACTAATACAAAGTCCAATTAACTTTGCTGCTATCTGTTGTAACATCTGGGCAATGTCATTTACAAAAGGGGTTTAGAAATTCAAAGTTCAATGGCAGCCTTATTGGATCAAAATGCTGAGGCATTTGAACATCTCATGGTCTAATTGGAGGGGAAGAACTGGTTGTAGAGATACATAAATAATTACACCATTATGTGATGCATGCTACAACAAACATTAAAAGTACTACGGTAAGATATATTTAGGATTTAACACATGTATTTCCAAATCTTCCAGCATTTGGAAGACCTATGATTTGCAATGAACCCACATACACATTCTAAAATAATTAGTACATCCAAATTAGTCCCATATGAGTTCCAATTAAGTCCAGTTAGCAGCCCCTTGTTGCTAACAAGGAACCCCCCCCATAATGGTTTCAGAATGTCCTATTAGTGAAAATGTAGTAAATGTACTGTAAACTTTCATAAGTGGGATTGTATGGGTCCCATAACATATATAAAGTGTGATAAAATATGGCTTAAATTTTTAAAAATTTCTTACAGTAGAAGCCACAGTGCCATTCATCACCTTTAAAACACTCCGCTTCACTTCACACGCTCGCCCTTCTGCTCCTCCCCTCTCTGAGAGTCTGTCCCCCGAGTCTGTAGCTGCACTACTGTACCCGGCTCCACGACCTGAAATGATTGTCATTTTGACTTTGGGGAAGAGCCAGAGGTCCCACGTGGCAAATTCGGTGAATGAGTACACCCCGTAACACTTTAAAAGGCCTTCCTCCCCGTGGGACCGCACTGTGTGGCAGTACTCACTGTGTTTATCACACCTCGTAAAGACGCTCAAGAAAGACGACTTCCAGAACTGCTTCAGAAAGCGGCAAACACGGCGGGATAAGGGTATGTGAAGCACGAGGGAGTTTTTGGATGGAAATTAATGACTATGTCATTCACTATAATAAATTTTAAAAATTTACCATTTGCTGCATTTTTAATTACCCAACGTGTACACTATATTCTTTTTGTAGATGTTTCAAACTAATTTTATTTTGAATAAAGTAATTAATTAGCCGAATAAAAACAAAAATAAAGAGGGAAGGAGAATCCAATCAAAGGAGACCTTTCTCCTGATTTAAAAGTGAGCTATGTATCATCAAGAAACATCTTCTTGACTTTGCAATCTGAAAGAAGCGACAGCATTTGGAAGACCTATGATTTGCTGTGAGTCATCTTAAATCCTCCGTTAGAGAAGGCGGAAGCGGCAGCACAACAGAGCAAACGCCTGTTTCTTATACCGTAGGTAACTGGAAGCCCACTTGCTTTATTCGCTTTCTCCGGGTTCTGTTTCTTCATGGATTCAGAATCCTCTCTCTGTCTATGGCTGTGGGCATCTGTCAGGGATTCCTGCAGTTACCTTTTAAAACTCCCAAGCATCTGTACCCAAACAAGCAGAATCAGCCCTCTTGTTTATGCTGAGAACCTGTATGAGCCAGTAGGTAAGTGAGCTCCCAAGGAAAAGCTGCCTTTCTATCTTTCTTCTGGGGCAAGTACATTTCACAAGGAAAACAACTCTGTTGAACTTGCCTTTAGATGTTTCAGAGGAGCAATTTTAAAATTAAGAATGATTGTACTCTTACCTATGCAGAAGTAAAAATTATAAATTAATACTTACTACGCATTTAAATACTCAGTAAACAGATGTTACTAATACCCCTATTGTACAGAAGGTGACATACGGAGAGCTCGACAACCTACCTAGAGTAGCTCTGCTAGGAAATGCCAGAGCCAGTAACCGCAGCCTGTACCCTGACCCATCAGAGGACCTGACTTGCACCGGCCAACTGACATGGCACTCATTAACTGGACAGTGCTTAAATATATGGCCTTTTATTATGATTTTACATAGTAGGTAATTGCTGGCTGGTATATTACTTTAGCTCTGAGAATGGGTCTAGGTTATCCAAAGAGTACTACAAAAATAATTAACAGAAGCAAAATGAACCAAACTGAGATCCAGGGAAAAAAGCACTTTTCACAAACATATGTTCAACAGATACAGTTTATGGCATCTGATTTATATACTTGCCACACGTGTTATCTGAAAGTCATAGAGAAAACCTATTTTAAGGCATGCAAATTTAATATATTAAGAAAGCCAGTATGCAAAGCATCTTAGAGCACTCTCTTTACTAATGCATGTAACAAAATATAGTGATTATGCAAGTACATTTAATTGGATATAATTAAAATAATGAGATTTAAATACTGATGATTTTAAAATGAAAAATAGAAGGTGGAATTAGCCATAAGATGCATTCCAAATGTTAATGACACCTGCAATGTCATTACTACTTTAGTATATAATACTTCTGATTTTTAAAAAGCTACCATGGGCCATTTTTGCCCAGCTTTAACCACACAATTTTGAGATATATTCACTCAGTGACATAAAAGATTTCACTAGGGAAGAAAATGATTTCATTAAATAATATAATAATACTTTGTGTTTGGATTACCACTCTTTCACAAATAGCAACTAGATAGCAACCATTACTTTCTTCAAAGGAAGGCTTTGAAAAAATAAAAAAGCGAGGAATTTTCCACAGATTGAGGTGTCTTGGTGTGAATGGATACAATCTCCAGAGCCCTCGCCGATGTCGTCCTGACCTAAAGATATCAAATTGAGGTATTCTTTCGGTGGCGGTGCCTTTAAGAAGCTGAAGGTAACAGCACATGGAAACAACAGGTCTGCCCCTGGGAGGTCACGTTCACTTTACTTCAAGGAGCTTGGGGTCTCCCACAACATGAAAGAAGAAAGGAAGGTTCAGCTAGAAGAAGGACCTGAAACTTCCATTCCATTTCTTTTCTGATTTCTTGGTCTAGCTCACTAGTAACAGTACAGAAAAGATGTCTTACAAGTAACTTCCATTAAATTAGCTTAAGGCTAAAGTTTTGATTGGTAGAATGTTCCAATTTTCTATACTCAGAAAAGAAAATGGAAGTTTTGAGGTCTACATAGACCTAAACTTCCTAAAATTTCTGAGATAAAAGACCCTGCATTGTCTTCAACTCTGGCACTTAATTTAGAAGTTCACATTACCATTTACTGATGTGGGACTGGGACAAGAATTAAAGTGTCCAGTCTAAGCAGTGTAACCAGGTATGGGTAGAACACAGGAAAAAGACAAAAATCTTTGTATTGGCATCATAAATACTAGACTGAATTCCAGGTCTAAATCATTAAACTCCATTTAAGGTGCAATTTCAAATTCAGAGATTGTAAAACAGAGATCACAAAGGATCTGTTAAAATTTTTAGGACTAAGCATACCTTTAGGAATGTCTTTTTTAAGGAGTTAAGTGTTTTGCCTTATACCTTTTATCAGACTCAAATACAAGCACTACTACAAATAGCTAAGGGTTCAACACCTGAAGCCTTCTAGCAATAGTACTCTCTAGGAGCCATAGGCTATGCATCCCAACTTCCCCAAACAGCACATGGGCTGCCACATGGGCTTTCCGAGTGTTCACAACCCATACACTGAAAAAGCACCGGCTGAGAGAAAATGGGAAAACTAATGGTAGTTCACCAGAGGCACAACAGCACAAAATGCCTCTCTGTGTTCATCAAGATAATGAGCAAGTTGGGGTAGAGAAAGGAACTAATGCATCTCAACAGTAGTTGGTAAAATGAATACAATTTCTGTCCCCCAAAAATGGAATATTCCAAAATCATTTTGAGTGATTGGCAGCATCAAATATAGCAAAATGCATTTCTATTTCCAGACACAGTTGGTTTTTTTCCAAGAACACAGGTTCAGGGAGTTCTTCCTGTGCACCAGATGTCTACCCCTAGGCTCTGAAACACCTACCAAACCCACACAGGGGACCTATCGGCTTCCTACTGCCTTGATGATGTGGTTTGGAAGATATCTGAAAAATGAAAGAATTTTGAAAAACCTATTGTTTGTTCAATTATTTACCCTTAAGTCAAATAGACACAGCTAAACTAAAATGCTTTGGAAAAGAAAACTGCAACTAATACTACAAAATAAGCAAGTTAAAATAATTTCTATAAAAAATGAGGGAGTCTTGTGGATTGAAAGCTTAACATTGAAATACACAGAATTCTTTTACTTCTACATAAAACAGTAAAGACTTCTGGCTTCACATACAAAGTATAGTATGTCTGGGTAACTGCTAGTCAGCTCATGAAGTTCTGAAGTCATCTTATCACCCAGAGATATAAGATTTTGAATAATATCATTTTTAAATGTTAAAGAAAAAGGGCCTACACTAAGTGAAGAATCAATAAAGAGGTGAAGTTCATCCTTAGTTTTCATTTAAAAATTCTAATATGAATATTATCACATTGGAGATCCAAAGCACACTAAAACATGAGATTTGGCTAGATTCTTTTTTAATTCTCAGTCATTTCTGTCTCAAAAGCATAAGGATAAAAAACCATAGCATGAAACACTTTCCTTCCTGGAACTATAGTAATAAAATTGTACTATGAGACATGCTGGAGGAAGACAGAGAAGGCTTAGAACTTTCATCTTATACTATAATTAAAGTGAAATACTTACTATGTGTTTACTACCTGTGTATGTATGTACAGCCAGATAGAAAAACAGTATCTACCAGTAAGGCAGCATGGTGTGATGGACAGAGCATAGGTTCTAAATGTAGACAGTATCTTCCAATCCTAACTCTTAACAGCTATCACATTTATAAACTCTGGCAAATTCCTTTATTTCTCTGGACTTCAGCCTCCTTGATAGAGGTAATAATTATGACCATCAGACTTATTCTGAGTACTGAGCTAAAATAAAGTATTTAGGATATTCTAAATTCATCAGCTATATTGTAGCTTAGCTATAGTGTAAGGGCTTAATAAATGTTAGTTATTATTTCTTCATGTCAATTTTCTCATGTAGTGCTTCTGACACACCGGTGAGATATTATTGCCATCACCCTATGGGTGAGGCAAGTTAGGTAATCTATTCAAACCCCACAGGAGTAAAGCAGAATTTGAGTGCTGAACTATCCACACTTTTGTACCTAATACTTCACATGGTCCCCACAGGTCTCACTCTTACATCATTATAACATTGATCAAAATGTAAATTGATCTTTCATCCTCAAAATAAACTATAGGATGACAGGAATAGATCCTGCCATTCCGTAGTCCACCCAATGTTGACCCATCCATATTTCAGAGCCTGTTAGATGCCACATGTGTTACATATTGGAGCATCACGCTGAGTCAAACGAACAGGGTCTCTGTCCTCATGGAACTCACAGTCTACCAGAAAAGACACGTTATTAAGAAATATATAATTTACAAACTTAAAGACACGTTATTAAGAAATATATAATTTATAAACTTTTAGAATTGTAATAAAGGAAAAGAACAGGATGCTAGGAAGGGCGTAAGCAGTATTCACTTGAGGGAGTTAAAAAAGGGCCTTCTGAAAGAAGGGACCCTGCAGAATAGGAGTTTACTAGGCAAACAGACGGGTGAGGGAAACCACTTGTGTGCAGGACTCTAAGAAGAGACCTCACTTCACAAGTGAAGAAGGAAAAAAGCTACACAGCCACGAAGAGCCAGTGTGGCTGGCAAAGCATGAGCTCAGAGCAGAGTGGTATGAGAAGGGATGAGTGATTAGAGCAGTAGAAGTAGCAAGGATTTGTGAGCTTATCGTCAGCTCAGTGAGATTTCCAGCTGTGTTTTTCGGAAAGGTCACCCTAGCTTTGGTGTGGATACACCACCCTGGAAAAAGAGAAAGCTGGGAAGTCCACCAAAAAGCTGGAATAGTCTATCATGGAAACCGTGATGGTGGTTTGGGACTACAAGGGCAGCAGTGAGGGCAGGGAAATTGTACAGATTAAATAACAGGAACTTCGTGATTTGTTCACTGAATGAATAATTCCTCAAGCAGTGCTGCTGCTAGCCTACAAGCAATCACTAACCCAACGCACAACCTCTTCCTGAGCAGTGTAATCATCCAGTGGGCGTGGGAGACACAGGAAGATGCTGAGGAAATAATTACTGGATTCATACACCAGCTGGCAAAACTCCACGTATGAAAACCACTTGATGTGTAAAAGGTCCCTTTGTGAGACAAAATGCCTCTCTCATCCTGACAATGGAAAATTTTAGAAGCCAGGTATCTTTCTTCTACGTGACTTTCCAAGCTTGTTAGAGAAATGTATTATTTAAAATAGCCTGGAGCTACGCTGCTAGAAACACAGTAAAACTCTAAGGGTGCTGAAAGAAAGCCCTTTCACTTAAGGGGAAAAAAGAAGCTATGATTGGAAAGAGAATCTATATTCATCCTTCGACCTTCCATCTGGTGAAAACACAGTCACTATCATTACTTCCTAAAACAGCAGTACATTGTAATTACCTGTTAGCAACAAATTCACAGTCAATATATTTTTTATAAACAGAAATTCACAAGGTCACAACAGAGTTCCTTTGCCATGTTATTTAATAATTTCAACCTTTGTCCATAAGATACTTCTTTTGCTAAAACTATAAAATTAAAGCCATTTGGAAAATACAAATGTTTGTCCATGTGGATATGAGAACATGGGAATCAATTATAGTGAACAGAATTCAAAATCTAATTGTTAATGCCAGCACCTCTCAAGATATTTTCCCATCCTTAAACAGGCCAAGACTACTATTAATGAGGTAAAACAGAGGTAGTCAAGGTTACTTAGATATCAGCAGCTTTCTTACTAGCATCAAATTAAACTAAGATACTAGATAACTTCTCCATAATTAAAGCTTTAATTGTTATTACTTAAAACAGTATATTGGCTGGGCTAGGGTGCTCAGTTCAAGTGTCTGGGAGCAAATACGAAGCTTAATTCTGCATAGAAGGAGAAGCCTCACTGGTAAAAGATTCTGTTCCAAGGTTCACCAAAACATCTGGAGCAGCTTTGGTCCAAAGGCCAACTACCAGCTCTCCATCACTGCTTTTAAAGAAGCTCAAAATGCAGGTGGTAGAGAGACCTGGAGAATAAAAGGAGCTAAACTGGATTTCTATGTGAGGAGCTTTAAAAGCTTACTGTACAATTTGTCCTCTTCCATTTCAGAAACCACTTTCCCCTGCACTGAAAAGAAAACTTTCTGTGGCACTCTTTGTACCTTTAGAATGTCTTTGGAGTCTTGAAAATGCACTCTCTGCACAATCAGAAAGTGCTACATAAGAACATCACATAATGCTTTGGTCTTCTTACTCTAAAATCTATTTTAAAGAATCTTGGTGACCACAGCAGATGAGAAAAGATCTTAGAAACTTAAAGAAGTTTAAAGTTGAACAAGGGTATAAAAATTTTCCATCTATTCTTTATTACCAAAGACAACAAGACTGCATCTTATTAAAAATTCATACTTTAGCAGCATACCAGCAAATCATTAGTGTACTACAGTGACATAATAGAAATCATTATCAGACTTATAATAGTCTCATTTAATTATGCTCTTTTATCTCTTAGTTGGCACCAGTAAAACTAGTATAAAATTATCTTCATTAATAAGAAAAGTCATTTATTCTACCATGGAAAATGAAACCTTACACAGAAAAAAATTTTTAACTACTAATTTTTAACTACTAATTTTTTAAAACTACTAATTATAAAAAAATTAGAAAGCAGCACAATTTAAATGCAACAATTTAAAGTACACAAATTCACTAATGAAATCTTAGACAATACTCAGTTCAATTCTGTATAAATCTACACATCAAATGCTATTTTCAGTCACAGTATCATCTCATACAGTACCTAAACTGAGTAAAAATGTGCATTTTCATTTTTGGTAAACAAACTAGAAAGGCCATTTAAGAAAAACATATTACAAATTGTCCACACATATACATGTGTATTGGTATATACATATGTATATACCAATACTGTATATCTAAACTATAGAAATCAGTACTTCAATCAGTTCTAAGCCAACCATAGTTTTGAGCACAAACAGTTCAAGATGTAACATCACCCTTCACTTGAACCCAAATCTTAAATTTTTGGACCATGTACTTCTCCAAGTTATTATCAGAATAAAACTCCTTTGATGTCTCCTTGAATGGATGAAATTTACTTTCATTCCCTAGAGAAATGCTAGAGTACAGTGATATCTAAGACACATAGTTAAATTAGTTTAATTAGTTCATGTCGACTTGATAAGTCACTACTATTTAATGCAAAAGCTGCCATTGGCAATTAATGACTGGTGGTACTGCTTCAATAGATCAAATGTCTAATACACATAAAACATTCAAAGAAGTTCTGTATATCTTACAGCAATTCAGTAGAGAAGTCCTGTCCCAGGGGTATGTAAATCTGAAGTACAAGAAACCTCTGGATCAGCCCAACTAGAACAAGAGGGGGAAAATATATATTCAGATATTCAAACTCCTTATATGTGCATGTAAACAAATACAACCACACATCATCAACAAGCAGAAGCCTCCAGCTTTTCAGAAATATACAGACCTGTAATATCACTATATGTAAGTTATAACCTTATTATGAAAGTGAAAAAATTGATGAAAATCAAATCAAACCCTAACAAGAAATGTTACCTTTTAAGTTCCCTTCTGTGGTCTTGGTGAAATTTTTACAAAACTTAAAGAATAATATTTCATTTACTATCTTTTATTAGGCTGTAAGAAAATATATATATATAACCTGCACTCAACAGAGACATATAAAATTGAACTATAGATTCCCATCAAGGTGGTCATAAAAACATGTGGCAATTATTTTGATTCAATGACAGTTTTAACTATATACTAAACAATTTAATAAAAAAACAGATCAAGAAAAACAACTCTAATTATGACAATGACAACTGAAGGTCTGATGAATTGTGTCTGTTTCATAAAGTTTTAAACGTGTTCACACTGAGATGGAAGAATATATTTTCATGTATTTTTTAAAAAATTTTTTGGTACTGGCAGCAGAACTCAGGACCTTGAGCTTGCCAGGCAGACGCTGTGCCACTGAGCTATATTCCCAGCACTATTTTCATTTATAATACTTTTGTTAATTTAATATACTTTAATGCCAAGAAAGAACTGATAGCTTTTATTCCCTATTACTAGTGTCATCTTGATTAAAAACTATTTGGAGAAAAACTAATCCTTATTTTTTTTTAATGCTACTGGGAATTGAACCCAAAGCCTTCACACTGAGCTATACATAGATCTTTTTTAACTTTCTGTATTGAGACAAAAAGTTGCTTTTGTCTTACTAAAGTGCCCAGGCTGGCATCTACCTTGTGATCTCCTACCTCAGCCTTCCCGAGTGTTGGCATTACTGGTATATACCAGCTCCTGTGGTACTTCGGATAGCTAAAGTCTACAATTGCTTTTTTTAAAAGAAGTCAATTGATTTCATATTAGCAACCCAGACGCATTCACAAAATGCCTTTCCTCTTGGGTTCTGAACTTTTGTTTGATTTCTCAATTATGATGCTCTCCACATATATTTAGTATCACATCTCCTAAAACATGCAATTAGATGCTATTTACTTTGCTGCTTAGTAAATACATCTTCATGCTGTCCGTGAACTTGTATATAAGCCAATGTGGAGGCCAACAGGTGGGTAAGACTTCAAGGAAAGCAAGAGTTTAAAATGATGCTATTTTCTATTTATCATAATTTAGTCTACTTAACAATTTTAAGTATTTTTAAGTAACAGTACATTTTGTAGTGTACATAAAGACCTCCTGGTTTATAATTCCTATGGCAAACTGTTGGTAACATTCCTTAACAACCTAAACAGTCGCTATGTTTTATCTCAAACTTATATTTCTAAATAACAAATATGTTGATCAGATATGTTTAATAGTGATATTTTAATCAAACATACAGGGGTAACTTTTATGTAAAAGTACTACATTTATAAATTGGTCCAGAGAGCCAACAGGGAGTAGAGAATGTTAATATAAATATAGACATATGGGCTGGGGATATAGCTCAGTTGAATAAGCGCTTGCCTGGCAAGTGCAAGGTCCTGAGTTCAATCCCCAATACCACAAAAAAAAAAAAAAAAAAAAAAAAAAAAACGGACATAATAGATACTGGCTCTAGAAAATTCTCCAGAAATCTGATTTTGTGGTATTTATAGGGATAGCCAGTGAAGCAAGGAAAGTCCTGATCTATAGAAGCAAGCGAGACACCAAATTGAGTCCAACTTAAATCGCCATCATCAGTAACTCTCTCTTGCACCTTGCACTGAGGGGTCCTGCAGTGTTTTTCTGTCACATGATGGCCTCTGTAAAGACAGCTGTGAAATTACTAGGATAAATGAAACCAATCTTTAGAAAAGGTCCCTAATTTATGTCAGCAATCTCACTGAATCAGTACTGTTCCCTTCAAGCACTAAGAGCTACAGAGGTAGTGCATTTCTGTATGCGTGTTTTTAGAAAGTGCCCTTCCTTGAAAAAAGGGAGCTTTGTAATTCTGCTTCCTCACATGCAGAAGCCCTAGGTCCCAAAAGGTTTCACTTCTAAAATTAAAACAAGTATGTTGATATGATACAGTGATGATCTGACAGAAAAAAATGACTTTAGTAACATTTGACAGACGGATCCTGTGTGTCAATCATGCTAAATAAACTCCATAGAAATAGTTTTCTAGGGGCTTACTAAATTTATGCTGACTGTACCTACGTTATATTTAAAGTCATTCTAAGTAATACTGAATGTTGAATTTCTGTTAATCAAAAAATGTCCATCAAGTACATGCAATATGTAAAACATTTTCTCTTTTTCTTCATTAAGGCAAATGACAGACTGGACACATCTGGTACACATTACAAGAGTTACACTGTCCAGAGAGCTGGAATGAGACCACATTACAGTCGTCCTTTACAAATGCCCTGAAAATTACAACTGAATTCATTCCATGGTTCCTATCACAGCCCTGGCACAGAGAGCACACTGAAGTGTACCTCTTCCACCTCAACACAAAATAAGTTAATTACAGCTGTGTGTACCTTGCTCAAAATAGTAAACCTGTCTAGGGCCTTTTATTTTTCACTTAAAAACTGGACTAAGAATTTTGAATTATACCCCACAGAATCATTGGTATGTACTAAATCAGTCCTGTCATTCAACAAAGATGTATTGAACACCTATTACGTATGAGATTCATTGTGGAAGTTTTTGCAGTAAATAAATTTTTCAGTAAATAAGTTCTGTCCTCTTGGAGCTTATATTCTAGACCCATCAATCAGAAGGTCAAGGGCATGTAAGTATATAATGCTGGGCACTTGGGATGGGAGGACGATGAGTACAAGTTTTCTCAAAGACGTAACCTTGGAATTCAGCTGAGTAGAATGAGAAGGAATTGACAGGCAATGGATTGAAGCGTAGGAGAAAGGAACGGGTACTGAAGATGGAGAGAATCCTCTACTCCATTCTGTGATGGAAAGGGACACAGGAGGCACAGTGAACTTACAAAGGCTTAACAAGCTGGTGGACAGAGAAGAGGAAAAGCGGAAGAGAAGTCAGAAGCCAATCGTGGGGCCTTGAGGGCCGTGTGAAGATGCATGTTACCTAAAATCGGTGGGCAGTCATTATTCAGTCACTGTTCAATGAAGATTTGCTCGAACGTCTACTATGGCACTGCCACCATTCTAGGTGCAAAAACAGACTAAACAGTCTCCGGTACTAGTGCTAGCTTTGGTGACGGGGAGAAAACAACCCATGAGCATAACAAGGGCATGGCATGTTAACTGATTTAAGTAGAAGGTGCTGGAGGTGCATCAAGGTAGAAGGGATTAAGAGCAGAGAAGGGAGATGAAGCACAGGTTGTAAGTTAAGTGTGGGTCAGGTGAGCCTCACTGAGAAGGTGGCACCCTACTAAATGCTTGGAAAAGGGCAGCGGCGAGTAAGCTGTGTAGCTCTTTGGGGGAGAAAAAGCTCTGCTCTGGTTGGTGGAGACAGCCTCTACACAAGTACTGACAGGGCACCAGGCCATGTCTCAAAACAGCAATGAGCCCTGCATGGCTGAGCAGTGTAAGCAAGGGAAGGAGTAAGAGGAGGTAAGGTCAGTTAAAAGGGTACCAGGTACTTAACTGTCCTATAGACATTTGGTGTTTACTCAGAGATGGGGCATTTTCAGCAATGGAGTAACATGATTTAAATGTTACTTAACAATTATAAAGTATTAATCTAGCTAGTTGGACAGCAGACCATGGTGTCTTAGCAGGCTATGTCACAAACAGGGACACAACTGGAAGACAACTGCAGAAACGCAAGCATGATAAAGGTACCTGGACCATGGAATAGCACTGGAGGTGCAAGAAGAGGTCAGACTCTCAATCTTCTTTAAAAATAGTGCCAAGAGGATCTTCTTGATGGATTGAATGAAAATAAAGACAAACAGAAGCCGATTTAAGTAAGAGTTTTGAATACAAGCAACTGAAAAGACAAGTGGCTAACGGGTGAAATGAGGAGCCTGCAGCAGGAGGAGGAATTTCTATGGAACAGAGACCAGGAGTTAGGCTCTCGATATACTGCATGGAAGCGGTTTATGTAGAACTGCTAAGCAGGGTTGACACACAAGTCTGGAGTTTAGAAGTTTGAGCTGGGAATGTGAACTAGCGTATGGCAAAGTGGTACTGTATTTGAATTCAAGAGCCCAAAGCCAATAACCAGGGAGTAAACGTAGATAGAGAGTCAAAGACTGAGGGAAGGGGCACTGCCACAACATTCGGTCGGCTTGGAGACAAGAGGATGAACCAGAAAAGGACACTACGCATGACCTATGAAGTAGGAAGAAATAGGAGGGTGGTCTTCCTGGAAGATGTATGTCAAGGAGGTGTGAGCTCTCGCAAAGACTGCAGATACACAAAGTAAGATGAGAGCTGGGACCTCGCCAATGGATTGAGGACTACAGCAGTCACTACTGACTCTGACAAGAGCACGAACAGCAGAATGAAGGATCAGAACAAAAGATTTTAAACAAAGGAAGTCACGATTTTCAAAAGAATACCAAAGTGGGGGTATGAGGTGGCCTCAGGGAACCTCCTAAAGTGATCTCACCTTCTAGAGCAGCTGAACCCTGGATCAACAGAGGGCTTCAGGAAGGCTGATGGTCATAGACACCATTTGATTCAGATGCCAGAGGGAGACAAGGCAATGGCATCAGAGTCCTGAAGACCTGCCTGATGCTAGATGCTCGTGTGACAAAGCTACTTCTCCTACGGACAACACCACACAGTCCATGCTACCGAGCATACCTGATGGATGGTTTACTCAAGTCTCTTTATGAAGGCCAGATGGTGACAATTAGAAATTATAATCCAAATTGTCACAGTCTCTGTGGTAAACTTAACTTATTGACATCAACTGTGCATCAGACACTAAATTAGAGGCACAAAGAAGATGACTCAAGATCTTTGCCTCAGAGAAGTGTACAATCTAATAATCATCATATTCTTTTATTTGATAGATGCTGAATAAAAAAGCTTTGATGTATTTAGAAATTATCAAATATAAGTTAACTCAGAAATATTGTTTATGAACAGTTGAACATCCATAATTGCATTATTGAACTTTCTTCCTAAGTACCCAATAAAGTCAGAATCACCATGAAATACCTAAAGTCAAGCTTACATAAATAAAATATATGCTTATTCTTAAAATAGGGATACATAAAAGTAAATGAACTTAATTTAGAAATGGTAAGTGAAAATGTGACATTTAACTTAAATTTAACTATACAAAGCTCACAAAGGGGGTCATTTTAATACAAGTAAAAAGTTATATATTTCTGTTATCAAAAATTCTAAATAATTAATCTTAAAGGCATTACTACAGGGTAAAGTATATAAACTGTTCCATTTATTACAGTGCTGTGCTACAGAAATGCAAGATTAATGTTTAATTATAGTGCACAGTACAAGAAATACATTAAAAGATTCTTCTGCTTCTTGCAATTAAAAACAATCATCTTTCCATTTAAAAAGGTAATTATAATACATTAAACTTGGTTTCTGAGGGAAAAAACCTTAGACAGGTGCAGGAAAGGAGAGCTTGTATTTAATCTCTTAGCCTTGGGTACAGGAGAAATGTTACTCAGAGCCAAATGAGAAGTGAGTGATTTTAACATGACCATGTGCATAGATGCCAGGGTATTCAATGTAAGTATAGGTAGGCTTTGTAAGTACAATAAGAATCAAAAAGTAACAGTTACCTGTCTCGCCAAGTCAATATCCTGAAATGGACAGGCTGTTTCTTCTAACAATAAAGTACAGTTTCAGACATTTTCCCTGAGCTTATCTTTTTAATTCACTTCATTTGTAAGTATAAATTCACGTGGAAATGAAAAATAACCTTGACATTAAACACATGCACACATGCACAAACACACACACTCAAACTATGAGGAATTTCTTCCAAATTCTATTTCTTACGTTAATTTAGACAGAAGCAGCAGCAGCTGGGCATGGTAGTGCACACCTGTAATCCTATCACTCTGGGAGGCTAAGGCAGGATGACTACAAGTTCAAATACACCCCAGGCAACTTACAAACTTTTTTGCCTTGTCTCAAAAAAAACCCCAAAATGTCTGGACCGGGGATGTACATTAGTGCAAGGGCCCTTGATTCAATCTTCAATACTGAAAAGAAAAAAAACCCTAAAAATAAACAAAAAACCAAAAAACCCCTGGCATATCACTTCAGAGCAAATCATCTCCTCTCTATAATTTCTATGACTTGGTTTATGGTCTTAGAACTCTAAAACACACATGTAGCCACTAGAAATGGTACATAAAGCACAGAGTCTATGTACATTTAGAAACTCAATTAAAATAAGAAAATTAGTTACCAATAGCAGGTCTTTGCATAGTGCCTGGCGCACAGCAGGTATTCAGTGAATTGTTAAATGAGAGAAGGACTAAGTAAATGATAAATGTACAAAAGAGCTGTCTCCTGACATTGTGCTGAATCGTCAGAACTCTGCATGGAAAACAAAGGACACAGCTCGTGGAAAAGATGATTACTCATTTTGATAAATTATATTTCTTAAATCAACATCAGTTTATTCAAAGCTTAATCTGGTGGCACAACCTTGAATTTTAACTTTATCTCTGACAACGTGGGGCTTCTGATCACAAATTTAGGTAAACTCTCAAGAGTTTCTTCTGCTTTAAAATGCTAATGCTAATTTCCAACTGAACTGAGAACTGAAATCAACTCTGGGCTTTTTGTTAAATCACATAATCATACATGCACTTACTAGTTATTCATATCCTTAAAGGACATGAGTTACTGTTACCACAAAGTCTTACATAGTGTTTTTGATAAGTTTTTTCTCATGAATTAATTTCCTATAATTAGGAATTCCTGAGTTTATTTCAAAACTTATCCTTAACTGTCTTATTTATTTATTTCTTATTACTAGGACTTGAACTCATGGCCTTTATGTTGAGCTAAATCCTCAGCCCCTCCTTTTTATTGAGATGGAGTCTTGCTAAGTTGGCCAGGTTGGGTTAGAACTTGCAGTCTCCCGCCTCAGCTTGCGGAGTGCTAGTTTATAGGTATGGTACACTATGCCCAGCCTACCTGACTTCTTAATAAGGAACCAACCTCAGTTTGCTCATATGTAAAAGAGCTACTAAGAGGATTAGAAGAGTTAATAATACAAAAGGCTTACAAAGTTCCTGGTCAGAGTCAGTGTTTGATAAATACTATTATCATCACACTTAATGGCTACCAAACAATCTTCTAAACCTTAAAAATATTTCTCAGTTCCTAGTAGATAGAAAGGCAGAATGGTGTATGTTTTTAAAGCTTAGCATAGTGTGTAACATAGTTAGTTTCTACATTTAAAAAAATCCCATCTCTTCACATTAACAAATGCCATACTAATCCTGTATACCTGTTTATAAGGTATAAACGCATAATGTTATCAAAGCTTCAATATTAAGAATTTTACTTACGGATTTGCTTATTCTCCTTTGGTAACTGAATTTTATTTGTTTGGCTGCTGCCTTCCAGAACAAACACAAAACTTTTAACTTCTTTATCAAACTCCTATAGAACAAAATAAAAACAGGTAATTAAAGTACAGTTTATTTAGCTTCTTCTATAAAACTGAAATCGCAAATCCAGAGACAAAATGTCCCACATTCAAATGACTCAGAAGTAGGTTTAGGCCTTGATGACACTCTTTCTCTGAGGCCTGCTGGGTAATGGAACACGAAAGCCACACTAAGCCACTTAGTAACCCCACTAAGGTGTCAAAAGGTCTTTCTTCCAAATGATAAGAAGTTCTCCATCTTCAGGGATTCCCAAGTCACTAATTTAGAGTTTCCAGAATTTAGCTGCCACTCTTCCCCTTTAACCTATGTATTCCTGCCTAACAGCATATGGTTGAGCTTTATTTCCTGTCATGGTGAAGAAACCACCAGGCCTATATTGTATCCAATATGGAATTTCCTTGATTTCAGACCATGGCTCAAACAGAATTAATTACAGTATTTTGCACCAGCTATAACTAAGACATTCTATATATCATTTACTTAAATCATGAATTAAATGTTATAGTTAAGGTTACCTAAAAAGCTAAGGTGGGAGAAACAGGAAAGAAAAATCTGGCAATGAGAAATTTGTTATATATAAGAGGCCAACTTCCATCAAAGTGCTAATGTGAATGGTTATTATCTTAAGCAAATCCTCAATCTCTGAGTACAAAGGCACCTTTTACAAATTATCACAAATTCTCCAAGTCTTCAGCATTATGGCCTTTTTGTATATATTAACAAATGCACTGTAACTAATGGCTGCTAAAAATTAGGTAACAAATAAATTTCTATTATATCCATTACAATCGCATCTCTCTGTATTTGAAATGAACACACGTACCGCCTACTCTGGTCCAACCTCCTACCTTGTACTCTCCCTCACTCTCTTCACCTGGGCCTCAATAGCTTTCTTTCAGTTTCTTGAAAACTCCAAGCTCTCTCCTGATAGACGGACTCTGTATACGCTATTCCCTTGGTCCAAAATGTTCTGTCTACTGCTCCCACTCTGGCTAGTTGGCTCTTACAATCTGGGTATGGTGGTACACATCTGTAATCCCAGCACTCTGGGAGGCTGAGGCAGAACTACTCCCAAGTTTTAGCCCAGCCTGGGCAATTTAGCAACTTAGCAAGACCCTATCTCAAAATAAAAAAATTAAAATGGAGGTGGGTGGGGGAGGTACTCATTGTGAAGGTTCTGGTTTTAACTCCCAGTACTACAAAAAAAAGAAGAAAAAAGGTAACTCATACAACTCAAACGTCATTTCCTTGGGGAAGCCTTTCCTGATGTCTGTGCTATGTACTCTGGTACTCCCATTACCTCTCACTCATAGTAACAGCTATATAGTTTTGAACTTATCCTCTCCGAGCCTTAAATTTGTGGCCTACCTGCCAGATAGGTATATAGCCACCTAGTTCACAAAGGGGTAGTGTTTCAATTACATAGTATCGCAGAGCATGACAAAGAATGTAATACTATGCTCGTACACAGTGAGCACTCAATTAATAGCAGCTTTAAAAATTACCTAAGGTACAAGGTTCCTAGAAAGGCATTCTTGGTTACACAGGAGAAACAGGAGAAAGAAAGGATAGGGATGGATACAGGTTTTTTAACCCGGTGGCAGCAAGCTGATGGCAGTTTTTCCTGTGAGCAGTTGGGAGCTTTCCTGGTGAGTGAGGAGGGCTTGTCCTGGATGTAGGGTGGGAAGTGAGAGGATGTGGTTGATGGTTGGAAAGCTGAAGATAATGGAGAAATAATTATTTTGAAGACTAAAAGAGTGTAATAGGAAAACTCTCTGGGCTATTCAGGCTGACTGTATAGTGGTACCAATCTAATAGGCTGTAGCTATTTTCTCTAAAAGTACTGAGGAGGCAGGTGTAGGCAAAGAAAAAAACTGAGGACTCAAAAAGGGTTGGGTCAGCAGGCACAATGAAAGGACAAGGGGGAAAGCATCCACGGTCTTGACCAGAAGGTAACTGAAATTAGAATTTGGCTTCTGGGTTGATGGAAAAAGAAGTAAAGAAAGAGAAAATAAATAAAAATAAGGACCAATGGCCCAAAGATCCCAATTAGACTGAACAACAAACACAGGAGGAGGACCTGACCGAGCAACCTTAAGAATCAAAGATGGGGTTCAGAGAGGGACATCTCAGTGTTTCACTCAGTTATTTCAGATGTCTTCAAGTCTGGGCAGGAAGGTTTAGGGTGGGCCAGTGGGCATGGATACTGCAGCAGAGTGGATGGAAGAGGTCATTACAGATGAGGAAATCAAGAAACTAAGATGCTCAGGATTTAGACAGATTTCCTATGTGATACTAAAGTCACCCGAAATGATAGAGGACCTGGAATACAGAGAAAAGTATGAACTACATCAAAGTCTTTTAAACAACGGAACAGTAGCATCTGGGAGGGCTGCAGCTGGCAATGCCACAAAAGGGTATCAAGTGAAATAACAGAAAAAACAGAACTGAAATCTGATCAAGCCCTTTTCCTACAATCCTCATCCCACCTCTTCCCATGGTTTAGGTGGCTGCGGCACCACACACTTACTTTCCAAATCACAGAAGGACTGCCCAGGATCTTCCATTTTGCTCCAGGGTTTTTTCCCTGAGCACTGAAGATTTCAACAAATGCACCTCCCTAGAACATGAAAACAAACTATTTAAATTAAAGTGCAATCGCTTCTCGGCCTTTTGGCTAAGATCAAGTGTAAATTAAAGTGCAATACAGTGTGAAGAAGGAAACACCACAGAGTCTAAATCCAGGGCTCCAGCCGTCTGCCGGTTAAGTAGATCTGGGAGGAAACTACGCCTCTCATCCCTCCTTCTTTGTACCTTGATTATATCTAAACCACAAAACTCTGATGGGGTGGCCTTGGATTAATGGTCTATGGAAGCTATTTTTAAAGCATAGAAATTTTAGATAAATTATGCCTCATAAACATGACTAGTAGGGCTCATTTATTTGACATGTACAAATCAGGCTTCCAAAACATTTTATGGAACCCGGACTAAAAGGTTGAAACACAATTACTACGCCAAGCCAACAAATTCTTATAATTACCTGTGAATACAAACTTTCTAGTAATACGGATCAGCGCTCTAACACTGACTTAACCATTTGACCCGGAGGTACTTAATTTGGAGGTACTGAATTTCTTGATTCTCTGCCTGTAAAATAAGTTTTTGGATTATAAGGGCTAGTAAACATAAACCATCAAGCACATAGCAAGAATACTGCCATCAAATATTATTAAAAAAAAAGAAGGGAAAATTAGTATTGGCTAATGAACAGGCTTGGGAGGAATTCAAAGAAGATTCTTTCTTTGAGCATTCCATCATATCTATTTATTTAATACAAATCAATTTGGAGATATATAAGAAAAACAATAATCTGTACCAGGAAAAGAAAGAATCATTTTTAAAGGCAGGCTACTTATTCTCCATTATGAGCCCAGGAACAAGAGATATATAAGAAAATCACTAAATATATCATCAAATAGTCATACTCTTTAATTATAAAAAGGGGAATTAAATAAGATGATCACGGAGAAAGTACCGCCCAAACTGAGACTCTGAGACAAAGCTCACATGTGGTTTGAACTATAAGCAGCAATGAAAGTAATTTTTGTGAATAATTTCCAGCTTTTGATTTTTTTCTAAACACTAAGATATTTTAGCTTCTGAGTTTTAACACATAATCATGAAGGCACTTTATTTCTTTTTGTTAGACAGCACTATATATACGGGATAGAATTATTACAGCTTTTATGAGCGGGTCAAATTTCACTATTAATTTTCAATTTGAGACAGCTTGGTTTTTAAAAGAGAAAACCCTTTATATTCGGGGAAATAGCAAACTCTTTCTCCTCACTTATCTTGCCCAAGTTTTACAAGTTTGTTTCCTGCAGTGGGCTTATGCTTTTTAATGGCTACTTTACCTACATGAAGCGTTACAAATTCTCTACCTTTGCCTTTCCCCATTTAATAATAATATTGGGCGGTATAAAAAAGAAAATTGCTGCCTACGCTAAGGACCAGCAGGGTTTGGTGAAAAGGCAGAGGCAACAAAGAGGGGCAGGCCAGGGGAGGACTGGTTAGGGCCAGGGAGAACGCTCCGAAGGGCAGGATGGTAGGGAGAAGGGTAACCTGTAACCCAAAGTGGAGGCACAGGGCAGGGCAGGAAGCCGGGGCCAAGGCAGCACAGAAAAGGAGGCGCCCCTGAGGTGAAGCGGTAAGCGAGGCAAGGAGACACTTTGAGGCAAGGAGACACTTTGGTCCTCCGGGTGCGGAAGGGACACCCAGGCACAAGGCTCCTCCAGATGTGATTCTTGGCCCACCAGTAAGAGAATCACTTGAGGGAAGTTGTTGAACAGGTAGATGAACCAGCCCAAGTTTACTGAGGTTCTGATTCACTACATCTGCGGGGAAAGATAGCAGTTCTGCATGTTTACAAACAACTCCCAAGCGATGCTGATACACCCCAGCGCCTGAGAGTCACTGAGGCCCGGTTTTGAAAGAATGGCTCATAGTCACAGTGTCTATTTATGAACTGGGTTTAATCCATTCACGCATTTGCTCACTTCTAATTTGCTCCTGAGATACCACGGTGCATCACAACAGGGAGACAGAGCTGTTTTTAAATGGGTAGGGACCAAGAGGTAGAGCGAAAAAAGCAGTAAAAGAATTGAGATGTGTTGTGTACAGCTACCACCACCCCACGATGAATGTAATCATTATGGGCTGCAAACGTGTACTTTTTAAAAAACCCTCAAAACCTCTAAGCCGCGCTCTGAAGATCGTGGTCCAGGCGATCTGGCAGGACGTAAGGTCTGCGATTTAATCACAGCACTGACCTGCAGAGTGGACAGGAGTGAAGTTCCCTGCCCGTCCCCTGGTTGCTTGCTTTCTTTTTCTTTTTCTTTTCCCTTTCTAGGTCGAAAATCACTCAACCATGACTTGCTTCTCAATCCCTACCGGGGTCCGGACTACTAAGGGGGCTCCGCCCACACCGACCTCGGGCCACTTCCCCCGGCGCGGAGAGCCAGAGGAGTTTGGGGAGGCGTCCGGGGTTACCTGGTACTCATTTTTGAACATTCCCGCCGGGGCCCGGGGTTCGGGGCTCGGGCGCGCGGCGGGACCCCGACGGCCGGCGTCGGCGGTCGGGAGCCCCGGGCCCGACGGGCGGGAAGCGGCGCTCGGTCGGGCTCCTCTCAGACCCTGGCCAGGGTCAGCTGCCCCGGCAGCCTCCACCCCGCGCCATCGCGGGCCCGGCCGCAGTGCTGGGGAGGGCGCGGCCGCCTGAGCCGGCTTCGACCGTGCTCGCAGAGTGACTTTGTGCGTAACCTACGTGAGAGCCGCGGGCGTCACCAGCACATACAACCGCCCTCCTGCCTCCCTCCGGGGGCTCGCTCCCGCCCGAGTCACCGCCCCGAACCACAGCAGGGGCGGGGCCGGCGTGTCCTGGCTGCGTTCACTGGCTCGCGGGACGCGCCTGCGCGATGCCTGCCCAGGAGCCTTGCGGGTTTGTCCCAGAGGCTTCCGGGCGGGGCAACGTGTGTCGGGCCACGTTGCCGGGGCAACCCAGGGACGCCAAGGGAAGATTTTACTTGACGCCGGTGACTCGTGCTCTGTATAAAGAGCAACTTGTGTCAGCTACAAAGCTGAAACTTAGCGTTGAGGAGGACTTCACATAGTGAACTTTTCCCGAGTTTTGTCACTTCGGTCTGATCTGTCCTGGTTGTAAACATGACTAGTAGGTTACTGAAGGATATGGGGTCTTGGAATAATGAGCTTCTCGGGTGGCCTGTGGTTCGCGGATTCCCGAAATAGGGCTTCTTAAGCCAGTAATAAGGTCTTCTGGACTTTTTCATTGAGATGCCCTAAGAAGTGGAAATATTTGCTGAAGATCACTGTGCACTTTGGAAAGCCAGTGTTTTGTTTTGCTCAAAATAACAACTTGTTTTGGGACAGGCACTGTCCAAAGTGTAACTGCTTAGTTACTATATTTAGTTTGTATATCAGAATCGCTCTACGTGGGAGATATTATGCCAACTTTTGGGTAAGGAACTGTGGCGCGAAAGATTAATTACCTTGCTGAAGGTCATTTGGGTTAGAAGCGGTGATACTGTTTGAGAACTCTTGTCTGATGCTGTACCCCTGGCTGAGTTAGGTCAATGGCACAGGATTAGTAATAATTAGATACAAGTAACCTATGGGTTTCCTACTGTGGTCCAAGGCATTCACGGTTAACAAACCTGTGAGGAATGAATTAGCTTCCTATCTATTAGGGATTTGGGGATTCATAGTCAAGAATTTTTCAAAGATGCAGTGCTGAATTTCAGTTATGCCTGGGTCTGAACCCTGATACTATGCTACTTCACCTACAAAACCTCAAATATTTATTGTCCCAGCCTTATGTCATGCACCATGAGTCAGGTATGGGACAAAAACGAATGCTGTCTGGGCCTGCTCTTTCTTAGGACCGAGACAGAAACGGACAAACCTGTCTGAACACTCTTTAGGCTACTATAGTCGGGGGGCCGTTACACAGCTATAAATTGTAGTGTCTAGAATATAGATTTCCTGACTTTTAGAGTTCAAACGTGTAAAATGACAGTTTTTTGCAAAGCTTTGTGCGGGGGCTTTGGGAATAGTGATCAATGCACATGATTTATGTCTTACAAGATTTGTTATTTATGGGCAACATTTATCAACTCATTCACTTAACCCATAGTTCCTAGGAACATAGTGTGTTTTAGTAGAGGATGCTAAGAAGATAAAGACAATGAATGAACAAGCAAATAATTACAACTTGTAATAAACAGTATGAACTCAGTGATAGAGAAAAACGGAAGAATAGCTTAGTTTCCTGTACCTTCTGTAACAAATTACTGCAAGCTGAGTAGATTAAAACAGTAAAAAATTACTCTCTCATAGTTCTAGAGGGCAGAAGTCCAAAACCAAGGTGTCTGCTGGGCTATCCTTTCTCTGGAGGCTCTAGGGGACAATCCTTTCTTGGCTTCAACCAGCTTTTGGTGCTGGTTATCATCTCTTGACTTGTGGTTTCGTATCTCCAGTCCTCTGCATCCATGGTCACATTCCCTCCCCTCCATGTGCATCTTTTCTGTGTGTCTCATATAAGGAGACTTGTGATGACATGTAAGGGCCACTTGTATAATCCGAGGTAATCACTCTAAGATATCCCTCAAGATACCTTTTACAATTAAGGAAGTTTAGAGAGTTGATGTGTATATCTTTTGGGGGGCCATTTTTGGACTACTGAAATTACACTTGTGCTCTTAATACTAGACATGTTTTGATAATTGCTATAAGAGAGACAGAAGGTAGGAAAGTATAGGAGGCATAAAAGGCACATGTTGACGTTTCAAACTATGTGGATCCCTAAAGAGCATATATTGATGCCATGACAGAAGTGAACCCCACACTGTAGCCTCCTTTATTTTCTTTCTACCCTTTATGATTATCCAAATAATGTAATATGTATAGCATCCATCTTCAACTCTTGAAAGGTAAATGACATGAGGTCAAGGATTTTTCAGTGTTCGTTGCTTTATTCTACCCTCTAGAGTTGTGCCTAGCACACAGTAGGTATTTTGTAAATACATATTTGTTGATTTAATGAAAGACCCTATCATGACTTGTGTCTGCTAAACACTCACGTGGTCAGAGGGGGGGAGCTTTTCAGAGGTGGCTGGATCTAGAGTATGTGGTGCTGTGATCAAGGGTATGTGACTACTAAAATAGTCCACTGATTGGTTTGGCACAGTTCTGGGTCAGACTCCCTCCTGTGTGAGTGCTACCTGTCCTGAGGGCATGTAGCCTGGGTAAAATATGAGAGACAGGAAGAGGCCTGGTGTGGTTACTTGGTTCTTGCTGCTTTTGCTGCCTTTTGCCTGTCATGAACTGTGTCTCCTCTGTGAAGCCTGTCTGCCATGCTACCCTGTTCTGCAGTCAGCCAACTACAAACCAAAACCTCTACCAACTGGGAGCTAAATAAATCTTTCCCCCTTTAACTTTGGGTGTCAGATATTTTGTCTCAGCAATGAGAAAAGTAACTAAGACAGACCCCCTTGCCCTTTGCATACTTCTCATGTCCAAAAGAAACTTTTGTTCAAACTTGGACCTTTTCCCTTCTTCCCAGTCTCACTAATTAACATCACAGTGTTCCTCTCCCTCACTTCCTATGGTAGGTAGCCTCTAAAATGGCCGCTGGTGGTCCCACTGTCTGGTGTCTGTGTCCTTTGGTAAACTTCTCCCCTTGTGGGACCTAGTGACTCACTTCTAATGTGATGCAAATATTGAGATGTGCTGAGATTGAGTTATAAAAAGATTGTGACCTTTTGCGTGCTTCTTTTACCCCCTCTGGTCAGTCTCTCTCTCTCTCTCTATCTCTGTCCTCCGCCTTCTTTCTCTCCCTCCCTTTACTCTAAGGGAAATGAGCTGCTGTGTTGTAAGTAGCCCCATGGATGGGCCCACATGGCAAAGAACTGGTGTCTCCAGCCAACAGTCAGTGAACACATGAGGCCTTCCAATGACCATAGGAACCACCTTGACATTGAATCTTTCCCCAATCAAATTCTGATGTGACTGCATCCCTGATCAACACTCTGATTGTAGCCCTGTGACTAAATCATATCTTGATTCCTGTTCCACAGATAATATAAATATTAGAAACTGCTAAGTATGGGGTAATTTTTACATAGCAATAAACAACTAATGCATTTCCTATGCCTGATTATGTAGACTTATGTATCTGAATACTTCTCAAAGCTATTCAACTTCCCTGTGCTGTAGTCTTTTTAAAATTTACTTATGACCTTCACTTCCCTAATGTAGAATAACACCTTCCCAATTAATACCCTGATGACCTCCTTTCAAGTCACTTTCCACATTGTAGTTTTTGTTTGGTCTTGCCTTTTGGTGAGACAGGGTCTCACTATGTAGTCTAGGCTGGCCTTCAGTTTGAGGTGATTCTCCTGCTTCAGCCCCCCAAGTGTGTAGATTATAGGCGTGCACCACCATTTCGGACTCTCCACATTGTAATGAGAATCATCTCTATAAAATGCAAATCCAAGCATATCCCTGCTTCTGACTCTTTTGTGACTACAGAGCCTATTGGGTTCTATAAAACATCCTCTCACCTGCAGTTTCACTCTGTATTATTCAGCCTCTTTGTATGTGTGTGCATTTCAGGCACATTGAGGGATTTTTTAAAAAAGAATTGCTTTATGCTCAGCATGTTCTTTTCTATCACAGGGCCTTTATGCTCTGTACTGTGTGTGTGTGTGTGTGTGTGTGTGTGTGTGTGTGGGTGTGTTTTTCAGACAGGGTCTCACTGTGTAGTTCAGTCTGGCCTTGAACTCATGACAATCCTCCTGCTTAGCCTCCTGAGTACTGGGATTACAGGTGTGTGCCACTGTGCCTGGCTTGAGCTGTTTTTATTTGTTTGTTGTGTTTTTGCTGGGATTACTTTTGTTCCCTTTCCCTTGGGTAATGGCTATTTATCCTGTAAATATCAAGGTTAGGTCAAGAGGTCCCTTCCTCTGGGAATCCTTTTTTAATGGCCCTGTCTTTTTTGTTTGGAGACAGGGTCTCACTATGCAGTTGACACAGGCCTCAAACTCACTGTTTGAAGCCAGCCCATGCTGGCTTCAAACTTGCATCAATCTTCCTGCCCCAACCTCCTGAGTGCTGGGGGTCTAATATCCCTGAGATCTCTCGCTCTAGGTTCTCAGAGAATTTAGCATTATTGAAAATTAATTATTTAAATTTGACATTTGTAATGTTGGTCATCTCCACTAGACTACAAATTTCCAAATTTTATGTCTATTTTGTTTACTATTGAATCCTTAGTCCCTGTCATACTAGTACAGCCTTGTATCTAATGAAATAAGTCAATAGTAACTTTGTCTTCCAGTAGGTTTAGAGTTTCTGTTTTGATGTTGAGGTCTATGATCCATTTTGACCTGAGTTTGGTGCATGGTGATAGACTGGGGTCTATTTTCAGTTTTCGGCAAGAGGCAAGCCAGCTTTTCCAGCACCATTTATTAAACAGGCCTTCTTTTTTCCAGTGGGTTTGGTTGACCCCTTTGTCAAATATT
>PVLD010015602.1:31364-48061 GCA_004027595.1 Dinomys branickii | reverse complement strand
ATTCATCAATTATTTCGTAGCATTATATAATTCAATTTTGATTGTACTGTTATTGTGCTACTTTGTGTCTCTTTGTTAATGTTTTCCTCTTTTTTCCGTTGTTGTTCTTTTTTTGTATACTTTAAAAAAAATGGTGCTGTATTACAAAATTACATCTTCACTTTTGTTACTCAGTTATACAAATAATGGCATGTTCAATTAATCAAACAGTTTTGTCCACCCTCATCTGCCTTGTTCTCCCACCCAATCATTTGTCTTCCCTCTGATAATAACTGTACTTTTTGGTTTATTTACTCTCTTGGGCTCTCACATTGGGAAGGCACATGGCTGCTTCAAATTATGCTGTAAGAAACGTGGGTGCACTCAAATTACTATGGCACTAGATGGAAAAGAAACCATCCTCAAAGATGGTACATAGGCAGGGAACCAAATACACTATGGTCAGCACCCAATTAATAAGCCCTTGAGGCCCTCCGGGATCTGGTCGAGTCTGCAGGATTGCCTCTGTGGACCGCTGGGCTCCGCCTCCAATGGGCGTTTCCAGGGGCCCAGTCTAGTCTGTGGGGTTGTCCGTAGGGTTGCCCCCACGGACTGCCAGCATCCACCCCAGTGAGGCACTCTCGGGGGCCCAGTTCAGCCCACAGGGTCGCCCCTGCGGACCACCAGGCTCCTCAAAGATTGAAAGACATCATATTACAACAATATGTGCATTCCCATTGTCATAGTAGCATAATTCATAATAGCTAAATTTTCAAAGTGATTTATATATCAATCAATGAACGGATAAAGAAAATTTATCCATACATAGTGGAATACCACTTAGCTATAAAGAAATAAAAATTTGAGACAGTTGTATGAAAACATAAGTAAATCAGAGAAACAAGTTTAAATACCGTATGTTTTCTCTAATACAAGAAACTGAAAGTAGAAATAAAGTGAAGAGCAAAGGTACTGAAGGGTACCAAGAGTCTGATAGTGAGAGAAAAAGATGTAAAAGGATTTAAAATGTGCTGTGTACTTGTGTAGGTTACCACAATGACTGAAATCATTATGTGTAACACCATGAACTGAAAAAAAGAAAATGTGGGAGGGGATATAGATACTGAAGGAAATGGAGAGGGGGAAGGGGGAGGAGAACGGGAATAAAAAGAATGTTTAAAAATGTGTGATACAAGCAAGTTGTAGAAGAGTCAGTCACATATATCATTTTCATAAAGCTTAAAACCTACAGAACAGTCCAGTTTACGTACACATAACTAAAGTATGTACACTTTAAGTACATACACACATTTAACACATATATACTCACAGCTTTTAAAGGTAAGGAAATATAAACTCTAAATTCAGGATAGATGCTAACTTTGTTGGTCATTAAGAAACCTCTGCTGATTTGGTAACAGTTTCATTTCATAAACTGGGGAAACTGGCACTTTGGTGCTCTTGTTATTTATACCATTGCAGCACTGGATAGTTAATATATTAATAAATGAGACTGTAATAGTAATGATTCCAATCTACAATTCCAGATTATTTTTACAAACATTATGAAGTATGCAGCGTTGTACATGGGATAATACAGTGAAGAAAATGTATCCATCCCCATAACTTATCCTTTTACAAATTATAACATTTCCTCTGCCAACAGAAATAGAACTTAAGGAGTGATTTTGAAAAAACATAGTAATTTTCATATGTATAATTACAAAAATAATGCATATGAACTTTCTAAAATACCAGGAAGATAAAAAAATTCAACTTTGCTCTTATGGAAAGTTACATAAAAGAGCAAGGATGCAGGAAAACAAGAAAAATATAGAAGACAGTAATTGAAGGAACATCACCCGTGGCAGCTGAAATGGCAGGTAGCTCAGCTGGTGTATCCACTACCTGAACTATTTTGCCTTAATATTTTTTTCTGGTAGTATCCTAACCTCAAAATATATAGTAATGAATATACTGTAATTTGAATTTATATCTAAGAAGAAAAACATTAACAAGAATATTTCTCTTAGAAAAAGTTCTGTTCTACATAAACCTAGTCTTCCCAATCAACTGGAGAGTGAATTAGTTGCATATTGTTGCTGATTCTAGCTTTATTTGAATGCAGGGTAAAACATTCCAAGACAATATGAGGAATAAAAGAACATCAGTGAACTCATCAAATTTTACAAGAGAAACAGAAGTTCAAATGCACACTGATACTCCTCAGAGATGTAGTTTCAGTAGCATGCATTAAAGATAAATGACATGCTCAATAAAATGTGCTGGAAAAATCACTCACCAAAATGATAGTTTAGCAAGCAATAAAACATGGTGGTTAATATTGTTAGCTCTGGAGTGTTTGAATCTTAGCTCTGGCATTTACTTATTTTTTAAAAAATATGAACATTTAATTACCTTTAAATAATACATGAAATAATTTACATGCTATACATTCCCAAATACAATGAACATGAATCCAGTTGTATCAGACAACCACAACCCACTTTTTGCCAACATACACACTACAGGTCTCTCAGGATGTTATCTAATTTTTGCCTACATGTGAGCACATAAACACATTTATTCATCTAAAAGTGAAGACTCTGATAATAAACCAAAAGGTTGAATGTAGGAAGTCTGACATGAACAATTTCAAACCCACAGTCTGCCTGGAACCAAGGCACAAAAGCTTACCTTTGGGGCCACAGACATTAAATTCCCTTTCCTAAAGCTCACATATGGAAATAGGATTGGCTAATCCCACATTATATTTTATGGTAAATTTTTCTTATTGTTTAAGAAGAAATACTTTTCTTATTATGTAAAGTAATACAGAAATGCACTGGAAAAATAAACAGGATCAGATAAACTCTCTTACAATACATTTCCTCATTTTTAATTGTGGTCAAGCTTCTCTACTCTTCTGTGCCTAGTTTGTTCATCTGTAAGACAGGAAAAAAAGTAGGCCCCAGATGCGACATTCAAAATATACAAGCACTGTTGTGGTAACTGAAATTATTATTTAAGCAAATATGCCCATTAAATATATGCGCTCTTCTAAATACACACTCAGGATGTAGGGAATTAGTCACGATTATGTTACAGAACAAATTCCTTATGAAATCATTTTATTAACTCAGAAATCGTTCATGAACTTTGAGTCATTGGTTATTTTATTATCTTGAGTTGATAGTAATTGTGATCTTTTGTTTAACTGATCTGTCACCAGTCTCCCCATGAAATTAGCTAAGTGAGGGTCCTATTGATGAGATGTAGGAACTGCATCAAAACTGCAGATTTCTCATTAAGTTATCAAATTCTTGCTGTTTAGTGTTTTATTCTTGCAAATCATGACCAAATATTTATTTAGATGCCAATGGATCCTGTACTGCCTGAACCTTGATCCATGCTGGCCATGGTGCTACTAAGGTCACCTGCCCTGGTACCTGGTCAGATGGCCCTGCCAATGATGGGCATCCCAGGGGCAGCATCTCTGCAGCTTTAGGTTGCTCAGCAGTCACTGAGGTTGTCTTTCCATACCAACCAGCATCACTCCTGGGCTCTGCTCCCACTGGCTTCTTTCTAGCCACTGCTGGAGGATATTTTGGTGGTTTGTGATTTCAATAATTAAGCATTTGCTCATTACTGACCTGTATCAAAGGGATTTAGTATTTCTCTGACTGATCAGGCAGGTTTGGTGCATACCACCTAATATAATAAAAGGTTGTCAAATCTTACATAAATATAGAATATTATAGCATCTTTTAGGATGTTATAGGATTTTTGTAATCTTCATGAAGATTACAAAAGTTAGTATATATAGAGCTCAGGACAGTGCCTTACATAAAGCAAACAGTCAATATTAACTGTTATAAGACAGAAATCAAGAGGAATTTCTTTCATCTGATTAGGAATTTATATATCTCTTAGGGATTATCACATTTCCTGGTGAAAAGTGAAATGTGTTTCCTCTACCACTTGCAGAAAGTGATTGCACATCATTTTCAGAATGCAAAAGAAGCCACAAGTTCTCAGCGGAAACACAATTTACCCTTAGTGTTAAATTCTTACCCTTGCTTTTTTTCTTGTCAAATTCCAATTTGTACTTTTGTAGTATTTCTAGTTTAGTCATACATTATATTTGTTTTATGAGATTTATGATGTATTCAGTATGTGAAATAATGTCAGAGCTGTGTATTTTTAAAAAATCTTTTAACAGTTACATACAATAGTAAGTCCTTGCTTTGCATGTTGGCCATTATTGCATCATTAATAATCATTCATGCCTTAAGATCTATTGTAATCACCACTATTCAATTATTAGAGTGTCAGTTGTAGGATAAATTTTGGTGTATGAAACAAGGAAATGATTTAACTTTCTTAGTAAATTACAAAAGTTCAGATAAAGTTCAAAACAAAATCTTGCCATAATTTTTTTACAAAATCCTTAAAATTATAAAGGAGAAACAATTTTCAGATGACAAGAAAATGTTAACTGGATCAGGAAGCATGTCAACAAAAAGGCATTACATTTGCTAAAGGGTAATCATTTCTTTTTCCATATTCTCTTTCTGTCAACACCTCTTCCTTCCTGCGTTACTTTCCTGTGTAAAAAGAGACTTTTGTTCTCTGTTCACCTTTCTGTTTGCTCTTCTACCAAAGAGATGAATTATTGTAATGGCTTATTCATGTTATCAGTAAAGTCTCAAAAACAGGTCTCTCTGTCTCTTTCTCTTGCCTCCTTCCCTTCCTTTCTCAAGGATAATGGACTGGCTCCCCTGGGAGCTGATTACATGCAGGAAGCCTGAGTGTTTGATGAATTTAAACATGTGATTAAACAAGGCAGGCTACATAGTTTCAATTCCTGTTTCTTCAATTCAGAGTGAACGGAAAAGTGAGACGTTTGCCTCAGAGACTTCTTATCTGCTACAGTTCACCTTTCCTGGGGAATAGTAGAGTTGTATAACACTTGTTTCATTTGGAATAATTGACTTGTTCATTCCTTCAATAAATATTTCTATGAAGTTCTATTTTATTTCATATATGACCATAATTAGTATACTTTAGTAAACATTTCCACTCCTATGCTGTTATATATTCTATATCTTTCTGTTTTGGCTAAAACCATGGACAAAGAAGAGAAGTGAGTAGAGGAATTCATATAGGTCAAAAGATTAAAAAATAATTACACAATCTTTCATGATCAATGATCAGTAATCCCTTTACTGAAGGGAACAGTTGATGATTACTTGTTTGATCATTATTGAAATTAGTAGTACAATTATTTTAACTATTTTGTGGATATATACATATCTTTTTTCTCCTTTTTTTCTCTTTTCGCCCTTCCTAGTTCTTTCCTTTTGAGCAGTTTTTTTCCTTTTCACTATATCTTTTGTACCTTTTGTATCTTATTTACTCTTTCAGTTTCTTACAAATGGCAAATAATTATATGAAAAAATGTTCAGTGGCATTGGTCATAAGGGAAATGCAAATTAAAGAACACTGGGACTCCATCTCACTTCAGAAAGAATGGCTATCATCAAGAAATTAACCAATAACAAATGCTGGCAGGGCTGTGTGGACAATAGCAACTCTCCTCCATTGTTGATGGGAGTGTAGACTGGTACAACTACTGTGCAAATCAGTGTGGAAATTTCTCAAAAAACCTAGGGTTAGAGCTCCCACTTGACTAAGCTATTCCCTTTCTGTGTATTTTCCTGAAGAAATGAAAACATCATACCACAGAGATATATGTACACCTGTGTTCATAGAAGCATAGTTTGTAACAGCTAAATCTTGGAAAAAACCCAAATATCCATCACCTGAGGAATGGGTAAAACAGATAAGGTATTTTTATACAATGGAGCTCTACTCAGCTATAAAGAAAGATAACACTGAGGCTTTTATAAGTAAACAGATGCAATCAGAGACCATACTTATGAGTGAAATAAATCAGAAGTGCATGTGTAAACATCATATTACTTCCCTAGTGTAAAAAAATTGGATGCTATTTTGAAGGATGTTGTTACCCTAATTTCTCTCAGTGAGTTTGTTGTGTACAGAAATGCTATTGACTTTTGAGTGTTGACTTTGTATCCAGGTACACTACTGAATTTGCTTATTAAGTCTAAAATTCATTTTGTGGAGTATTTGGAGTCTTCTATGTAGAGAATCATGTCATCTGCAACTAATGGTAATTTAAATTGTTCCTTTCCTATCCTTAGTCCTTTTATTTCTCTCTCTTGTGTAATTGCTGTGGATGTTTCCTGGACAATTTTGAATAGGAGTTGTAATACTCGTCATCCTTGTCTTGATGATTTTAGAGTGACGGCTTTCTGTTTTTAGAGTGGAAGCTTTTGTCCATTGAGTGAGAATTTAATTTCATGTGTGACCCACTGGTTGTTCAGAAGGGTGTTATTTAGTTTCCACATTATAGAGTTTTTGCCATATCTTTTGTTATTAATTTTCAAATCGATTGTACTGTGGTAAAATCATAAACATAGGATAAATTCTTTCCTTTGCATTTACTTAAACTAGTATCTGGTCTATTTTAGAGAATGTCCCATGTGCTGTTGAAAAGAATATGTATTCTGATGTTAGGCAGAACACTCTGTAAACATCTACTAAGTCCATTTATTTACAGGTTTGATTCAGTTCCATTATTTCTTTCCTGATTTTTTGTCTACTTGATCTATCTCTTTGTGACAACGGGTATTAAGGTCCCTTGTTACAAGTGTATTATTGCCTATTTGGCTTTTCATGTTCATATATATATATATATATATATATATATATATATATATATATAATGTTATCTCTTCCTCTTGAAGTTTTTCGTGTTACATATAATGTTATCTCTATAATATATAATGTTATCTATAATATATATAATATATATAATATATATAATGTTATCAATATATATAATGCTATCTCTTTCTCTTGCAGTTTTTCACTGATAAGTATGTAGTGCCTTCTTTGTTTCTTTTTATCATTCTTTGTTTAAATTTCGCATTGTCTGCAAAAAGTGTAACTAGTCCTGCTTTTTTCTGGGTTCCTGTTACATGGAGCATTGTTGTCCATCCTTTGACTTTTAGTCTGTGATTTTCTTTTGAATTAACTGTGTTTGTTGTGTATAGCATATTGTTGGATCTTATTTCATTGTGCCAATCTCTTTCTTTTGATTGGTAAATTGAGGCCTTTTATATTAATGGTTATTACTGTTATGTATTGGCTTGTCTTTGTCATGGTATTTTCTTGCTGTTTATTCTCTTCTTTCCACTGTGTTTAATTACTTTCCTTGACTGGTCATTTCTTTCTGGTTATTTTCTTGGGATTTTGGTCATTTTTCACTCTAGAATATCTTTCAGTACTCCTTGTAGAGTTGGTTTGGTGGTCATTAATTTCTTACATTGTTTTTTGTCATGAAAGTATTTTATTTCTCCATTAATTTTGAAAGATAGTTTTGGAGTGTTCATCAATCTGGGTTGGAAGTTGTTTTCTTTCAGGGCTTGAAATATTTTGCTCTAAGATCTTTTCAACTTAATGATTTGTGTTCAGAAGTCTGCCATGATTCTAATGGGCATTTATAAATGATCTTTTGTTTTCTCTTACAGTTTTTAATATTTTTGTACTGAACATCTGGGATCTTGATTATTATATGTCTTTGTGGATTCATTTTGATCATGGCTGTTTGGGTTTCTATGTCTCACTTATGTGTATGTCAGATTCTGTTCCATTGCTTGGGAAATTTTCTTTTAGTTTTGCAAATGGTCTTTTTATATCATTTGTGTTTTCTCCTGCTTTTTAATTGACATCTATCAGTCTTATAGTGTCTTTCTTTGCATCATCTTGCAGCTGGTGAATTGTTGTTTCCTGGTTCTTTTTATGTTTAAGCAATCTTTCCTTTCATAATCATAAGCCACAATCCTGTCTTCAGTTCTGAAAGTCTATCTTCAGTTTTGTTCAAGAAGTTTGGCTGGCTTACAGTGGAATTTTGAATTTCCTTGATATCTCTTCACATCTGTTTTATGTGTTCTAATTCTTTCCTATATTGTTCATTCAAAGTTTCCATCATTTTCCTATGTTTCTCTACTTTTATACCTATGTCTTCTTTGGACATGTTGAGAAATTTTTTCATTATGGTTGTCAATTCTTTTTCTTAATCTGAGAAATTATTTCTGATCTGATTTTCTCTGTAGCCACCTGGAGTTGTTTCTTTATTTCAGTTACTACCATTTTAGAAATTTCATGTGTGTATCTTCCAGTTTCTTCTAAGCTGATTATTCCTGGACTGTTCTGTATGGGTTGAAGGTCTGAGATTGCATTTTCCTTCTTTGTCTTGTCATTTTCTATTTAAAAATTTTATTTTGTTTTCTATGATTATCTTTATGAGATTTTTTTAGTAGGTAGTATATAGTAACATAAAGGCCCCTCTAGGAAAATTGTGTTCTTCAGGGATGTCTTCTCTGTATAGGAGATTTTGATTTGTGTCTTTTTCAAGATCCTGCCTTCCTTATTAATTGAGTGTGGGATGTTGGTTTGGCTCAATCCCCAGTATTTTGGTATAGGTCTGTGGTGAGGTTATTATCTTAGAGGTTTTGACTACTGTTATAGAAGTGAGAACAACTCATTACAACAGATATGAAATCTTAGCTAAAGTAGTATAATTAACAATAGCATAACTTAGAAACTGACAAACTGTGGTAACTATTGATCTTGTACATTAGACCATAAAAGCAAAGTCTATAGCTATATAATAGACCTGATAGTAAATTAGGAGTTTGTATGCAAAATATTTCCTTTTGGTAGAGGGCATTTCCTCTGTGGTGGGGAAATTTAGGAAGGATAGTGTGTAAGATAAAGATAACTGGAAAGGAAATAGAAGCAAGGCTGGAGGACAAAGGATGTCACAAAAAGTTTGGGAAAATAGAGAAGGGGTAGAAAAGAAAACATGAAGGATTATTCAAGGGATTATCTGAACTTGTTCACTGCATTTAGGGCATGGTACTAGAAGTAAGAAAAGAAAAACTATTGAGGAACAAGAAGGAAAGGAAAAGGAAAAGAAAGTAAGATAAAAACAAAGATAAAAGAGGATAAAATAAAATGAAAAAAATATATAAAAAGGGGCAGTCCCAACTACCAGTTTCTATTCTGTGTGTCCCTAAGCACAGTGTGGTTCACCTAACTTACCTCGTGCTGGCTCATACTTTGGTCTTTGCCATCTCACTAGTCTTACCTGTCCATTGTGTGAGTCTGAGTCTGGGTCTTACTGTGTGGCTGTTGCTCCACTGGTGTCTGGGTCCCATGATGCAGAGGGAGGGGCCTGGCACCTGAATCCCTCCACTGCAGCTGGTTTCGGAGTCCCTGGTGCTTTCTGTGCTGGCTGCTGATTCCATGATGTCCACACATGTATTTTTAAACAAAATGGAGAAAGAGATGGATGAATTTTGATCAATGTGTACTCAATGACATGAGCAAGAAATTCTTGTGTGGTATTGCTTAATATGCTGTTTGCAGGTAACAGCAATGTGCACATTAACTACCTATAAGTACAACTCAAAAACTACAAAAACGATTTTGGAAGTTTTTACCATTATCTTTAAATCTGACCTAAACATTACCCAATATTTACGTATATTAAATGATGATGCTCTACTAATATGTACAATTTTTATGTATCAATTCAAATTTAATTAAATGAAAGAATCAGCACTATAAAAGACAGTTTCTCTTTCTTAACAGAAATATATGCAAATAACATAACTTTCATTAAGTCCAAAATAATAGATTTATAAATTAATTATCACTAAAACAAGAAAATACTTATGAAAAGTACTGGTTTAAGGAACATGTATGATGAATTACAAAATATTCAACACTAGATAGCAATGAGAATAGTATGTAAGTGTTATTCTATTTAATCCAATAGGAAAGTAAGCCAAAGTATGAATCAAACATTCAATATACACAGTTAGGAATAAAAGTGAAAAGTCTTACATTTTCTCACATAGTCTGGGTAATTTACAGCAAACTTATTTTAAACACACTGCTGAGCTCCCAAGAAAGTATGAGAAATCCCCAAGAACCGGAGATACTTTGGGCAGAGAGTTCTGAAATTCAGAGACAGTTTCAAGAGAACTTGTGAACTGATGCTTGCCTTGGGTCTAAACCAATAATATGACTTAAAATCTGGGGTATTTTTGAATGAGAGAGCAGGAAGCAAGTCATTAGGATCAAGCAAAGTCAGTGGGTTTCTTAGAAGCAGGCCCAAAACATAACAATTCTTGTGCAGAAATTTGAGAAGCATTGACAAAAAAGGCCAGAAAAGAGAAAGCTGAACAACAAAAAGAAATCTCAGGTAAAGTTTTGCTCAAGTAACTGAAACTTTATCTTAGAGCAGGACCCAAATATTATTATTTATCTACTTTACATTTTATTATGTTAATATAATATGTTAAAAGAAATATATATATATATATATATATTTGTTATGATACATATTTAGACTAATGTATCATGAAATTGATGTAAGTTACAATAAGTTACCATGAATTATAAGTTATTTATTCTGTCTGAAGGAAAGGCTAATTCTTCACACTATTGCACTTAACAGCAACTAAGTGTGGGAGATGGAACTTCTAGTTCTCCATGAAGTTTCCTAGAGCTCAAGAAAGTTCCTCTGAGGAAGGTTTTTAGTTCAAAATGGCTGAGTCAGAGTGTAGGGAGATACCAGACATTGCCTGCAGGAGTAGGGCAGTGGCGTGGAAGTACAGAGTTTTATAAACCAGGACACTGCTTTGTACTAGAAGAATTATAACTTTGTAAGAGTAACTTTGTAAGGAAGACATCACTTATAAATGGAAGAGAGAGAGAGAACTTAATCTTTTCCACCTTGTAGCATGGAAATATTTTTAACAACAACAGAAAAGTGTATGAGTAGTGTTCATGGCTGTATTCATCCTCTCATGTGCAACTTGGGCACAGTATTGCCAGGACCAGCTATGGCAGAGCCCTGTGGGGTCTTTTGTTTTAAAATGATTAAGAAATTTTAAATGATAATAGTAGGCATTAAATCAGGGTATCATTCTGAGTGAGGCTCTGTGTATAATAGGCACATGCTCAGAACAATGGGCCTGACCATCCTCTAAAGAAGTGTATCACC
The DNA here is from genome assembly GCA_004027595.1 of Dinomys branickii. NCBI lineage: Eukaryota > Metazoa > Chordata > Mammalia > Rodentia > Dinomyidae > Dinomys > Dinomys branickii. Next base: position 36,915 of record PVLD010015602.1, on the reverse strand, counting down.
AAAACATTAAAAAAGAAGTTCATTGTTAATTCCTATCATTATGTTTTTAGGTCATATATCATTTTTGTTGTCTTTGTGTTGTTTTGATTTTGTCTTCATTGTTGTTTCATTAGTTTTTTTATCTGTAAAGACATTCCAAGTTGAAACACACCGAACAAGCAACAGGAGCAAAACACAACTTGTCCTGAGAAAAGTGCACTCAATTTATGGTCTTTAGGATTCCTATGGGCTTAACTGAGACAATTTTCAGTTTACAGTAAAGAAGATATTTACAAAAATACAGAGAAAAATGTCTCTGAGAGAGAAGGCAGTAAAAATTGGAGACAGAAGATATATCTTTCCAAAGGGAAGGGGTATTAGAATTACCACAAACAGAGAAAAATGATACATTTAAAAATATAGAAGAAATAGGAAAGTATTTGAAAGTGATGAGAAACATAGAAACAAATGAAAATTCTAGAAGTGAAATATATAATCACTGAAAGAAGAAACTTCACGAAGTCTCTGTCTACACCTATATCTTCAGGATTTCTACATATTTTCTCTTCCAGTAGATTCAGTATTTCTGTCTTAATATTTAGATCTTTGATCCATTTTGACTTTAGTGCATGGTGATAGACATGGGCCTAGCTTTAGCATTCATCATATGGAGAGCCAGTTTTTCCAGCACCATTTATTAAAGAGGCTGTCTTCCTTCCAAGGAGGACAAGCATGTTTGTCTTCTTTGTCAAAGAGAAGGCTGAGAGTGTTTAGAGTTGTGTCTGCATCTTCTAACCTCTTCTACTCCTCCTCAGGTCTATTTTTTTCTATTTCATGAGACTTTAACTTCACATTGGCTAAATCTTCAATATTACAGTGCCATTTTATGGCATCTTTATTGTTAAAACGCAGTCTAAATAAATGAGCAGTTATATAAGTCAACTTTAATAACCGTACAATAGGGTAGTGTTGTAGTCAGGGTTTATAAGGAAATTATTTAGTACTGGGCACATAATTTATAGGATTATTTTATAATAGTCACACAAAGAGGTAAATACAAAACAGTGCAGGAAATTATGTCCACACACTAAAGACCAAAAGAATTCAGCTGAGGGCCTGGATGTCATGGCAATTTCCTGCATGAGTTCAGCTGAAGACCTAGAGCCCATGATAATTCCCGCCCCCTACAAGTCCAACTGGAGGCCAAGAGCCCATGGCCATGTCTCATGCAGGCTTGTTTCAAGCATCTGTGCTGAAAAGGACCCAAGGTCAGTGGTGGAAGTTGAAAAGCCTATGCGAGTAGGATGAAGGATCTGTGCCAGAAGGCTGAGGGATCTGCCTTAGAGCCAGGAAGCAATGCTCAAAGTAAGCACCAGAGCTCCTCTGAAAAGTACCACAGCCACCCTCAGCACCAGTGTGGTCCTGAGCTCCTCCAGTGATAATAGTGGAGTTCATATCAGGAAAGCCAGCATGACAAGCTTCTCTGGGAGATTGAACAGTGCACCATCTTAGCCCTTTGGAGCTAGGAAGTGGTGCTCATTGTAAGCCCCCCAAAGTGAACTGCAGCCATTGTCAGCAACAATAAGGTCCCGAGCTCCTCTGATGATAACAGCCTCGTGCATATCAGGAAAGCCAGTATGACACATTCCTCTAGGAAAACCAACAGCCCCACTTCTTCCTCCTTCTTCCAGTTCTACTTTTATGTTGTTGGCAGCCATTCTCAGGTGGGCCATCCGCAGCCAGCATCATGCTGATTCAGTTCAGCTGGATGTTACAAGTTGCCCACCAGTTGTCAATCCACCACAGGTAGAGACAATGTTCTTTACTATATTCATTCATTATATTCTAAAGTTCTAAGAATTTAAAAGAGATATATTGAAACTTAGTGGCTAAAAGTTAGATATTGAGAAAAATTCAAAGAACCAGGCTGGTGAATGGAATTCTGAATTTCAGTACTCCACTTGATCCCTTTCCTTTTAAGACTGAAAATGTAATAAATACTTAAATTTATATTCTTTTTTTTTCTTTTATTTTTTTTATTTTAAAAACATAAAAGTACAAAAACATATTGACAAACAGACAAATTATTTTATTTTCCAGTCACAGAGTTTTTCATGCTTTTAATATGAGGAACTTTGAGGATTTTCATAAAATTTTTTCTCATACTGTATATTGAGATTATTCATATTTTTCATTATTATAAATAATGATACAGTGTCTGTTTTGGTGACTGTAAATCTCAGTTAAAATTGAAATGACTTCCAGTAGGATATTATTTTGATTTTCTTCCTTTTTATATTTTCAAATGATTTTCTTAAGAATACTAAATAGATGGTGTTTTTCTGTTGCTTTATATAGTGAACATGAATCTCTATTGCAATATCATCAGGAAAAGAAATTTGCAAGTGGTGAATTTCTGTCATAACCTTTCATCTTTAAAGTTATAATGAAATTTCTCCTTTGGGGCTGGGGATATAGCTCAGTGGAATAAGCGCTTGCCTAGCAAGCGCAGGGTCCTGAGTTTGATCCCCAATACTGAAAAAAAAAAAAAAAAGAGAGAAATTTCTCCTTTGTTTTTGGATTTAATTGTTGCCACAATGAAAATATATCCTAATGTTGGAAATTATAGTAATATCTTCATATACAGTTGTCATTACAGTATTTTTCTCAGTAATTTCTTTCTACAGATTATGTAAGCTTCTATTTCTCTCATTTGCACTACCTTCTCTTTTTGAGAGCTGTTATGTTGGTCATCTGTATCATTGTTTCCAAATTGTGGAAGATTTATATGTCTTTGAATAATTGTAGTGTAAGCCAGAACTCATCTTTAATATATTTTTCATTATCTCTGCTTTACATAGGCAGCCATTCTCCTTCTATTTTTCCAGAACAGTTGAAAACATCATACCACAGTGATATGTGTGCACCCATGATTATAGCACCACAATTTGTATTAGTTAAATCTTGGCAACAACCCAAATGCCCGTCAACAAAGGAATGGACAGAAAATATATCTTTTTATACAATGGAGTACTACTCAAACATAAAGAAGGATAAACTAGAGAGGTTTATAGGCAAATGGATGCAACTTGAGACCATACTCATAAGTGAAATAAACCAGACTCACATGCGTAAACATCATGCTGTCTGTCTGGTGTGAGAAACTGAAAGAATAAATAAGGTCTAGAAGGTACAATAGATAATGTGAAATGGGAAGAAACCGTTCAAAAGGAAAAAGGAACTATGGTAGGGGAAATGGGAAAGGAATGAAGGGAAAGGAAAAAATGCAAGTTAGTTTTACTATTAGTTTCTCATAGTTTATTGAAAACAAAAGTTTGTGCTAAAATTGTTTCAAAACAATTTTTATGTTCATATCTTCTACTCTGGGTAACTACTTTGAAGATAACAACACGCAGTGCATTGACTATTGTTATTTTCCCATTATTGTGCTCTGGAATTTTCTTTTATTCTTTCCATAAAATATAAAAGAAATAAAAACCTTAATGGACAAGGTGTTTTGCTTCTACATAAGACAGAATACCTTCAGATTAGATCATTCTACCTACAGGTAATAGCTACAAATGGAACAACATATTACAGTAACTACTCACTGCAGATTTTGGAGGTGCAATGAAGCTTGGAGAAGGGGTGGGGAAGAGTGAGTTTCTGAGCTTTGCAGCTTTAGCCAAAGTGCAGGCTCTCAGTGTGGAACATGCAGGTGGCTGAAGCTCCAGCAGAAAGAATAATTTCATCTTTCTTGCTCAAAGAGGAAAGAAACTGGGGTGTTGAAGGTAAGTCCCTAAATGTAACTGAGTGATTGCTGAAGAAAAGAGGGGCATAGAACATGAACTCTGGGCAGAGGTGTATGTAAACGTTGCCCTGTCTGATTATTGAAGTATTCATGTACAGGACAGGAAGCAGTGTAGCTAAGTAGCTACTCCACATGCTGCAAACCACCGTGTATCATTCAGTTCAGGTGTTGAGAAGGAAAGCACCATACAGCTACCCAGTGTATATGAGAAGGCTTACTATCTTACCCAGGGAGGTTTTCCAGGACAGTGCATGGCAGATTAAAAAATGGCATGAAGAAACCTGAATATTAGACTGGTTCAGAGTTCTATGATAGGTCAGGGTGGTAGTGGGTGTTCCCATGTACCAGCTTGGTCATATATGGTTTGTATTACCCATTGGTGGCAAAGGAGAATTAGGTTTCTTGTCAGATTATCCAGATGCAGGGCAGGAGGGAAAGTACTCGTGTTTACAAGCAAGTTTCCAGTAAACACTAAGATAGAGTCAGATTTTACCGGAAATGTCAATAAAAGGTGCAGAATCCTGACTGAGGAGCACTTGGTTGACTGGAATTTTATAAGTTATCAGAGTTGCAATTACAAGCAATTGCAATGTACAAAGAAACCCAGTGACAAAAATGTAAATGATGGAAGAACAAGCTTAACACTGCTATGCACAAAAGGACTAGTGGAAGTAGCAGGATAATATAAATGCAAAAAGTATGAACATTAGTTCCAATACCAGTGAAATTAAAAATGGTGTTAATTTCTAATAACATTGCTTTACATAGCATTTAGTAGAAGCAACTGTCATGTATCAGGAGATTAAAGGCACATTTTATCATCATTCAAATTCAAATTGTTGGCTAGGAGATCTGACATGACCAATGGCTTTTCTTTGTTGCTGACATTGTAGATTACACTGAACAATTGCAGACAGAGAGGAAACCATGAATTAAAATGAAGTCTAGATTTCTTTTAACTTTTGACATTTCTAAACTCGTTTTTTCAGTATGGTTTAGTTAAACTGTGACACAACAGCACTCTGAAAATTTGGATAGCGCTTTGGAATATTCTCAATCTTGTCTTTCAGAATTGTTCCATAAAACACTATTCAACTCTACCTGAAAAGTAAGCTTATGCTGACATTTTTCATTATTCTTCCATAAAAACAATGATATTTGATTGTTGTTCAAAACATTCAGTGTAATCGATGTTCCATTGTATAGCTAAGAAAATGTTATGGAGCGTTGAGAGGTTTCCCCTACACAAGCACGTGTGTGTACACACACACACACACACACACACACACACACACACACACTCACATACACACTGTTTCTCATTAGTGAATGACAATATGATCCTTTCCCTCTCCTTCACTCTTGTTTTTTTCTGTACAACATGAGAATATTCTTCTGTTTCTCCCCTTATATTTTCCCGCCATCCTACTCATCTTCCTTTTTTTACTCTCTCTCTCTCCCTTCCTCCCCTCTTCTCTCCCCTATACCATACACATAAATTACTTGAAAATTGCCAAAATAGACTTTAAACATTAGTACCACACACACAAAAGATTTTTTTTAAATAAAAGTACAAAAACATATTGACAAACAGACACCAATTAGCATAAAAAAGTACAATCACAACTAATCTATAGACAAGGTGATATGGTCTCAACAGTGGTTATTGCTTTATCCATTGATATCTTCGAAGTGTAAATATATAAACCCATATACAGACATGCAAATTTAGTCAGACAATTAATCCTCTCAACAACAGAA
>PVLD010015602.1:0-31264 GCA_004027595.1 Dinomys branickii | reverse complement strand
CAAACATCAATATGAGGTAAACACTGATTAGGTCAGATTAACCCTTTCACAATATATCCATATTTTAGAACAATCTATGGTGTATAAAAATGTATGTCAATAATAGGATTTAAGTTGGAGAAAAGAAAGCAAACTTCCTAGGGCTGTTTTCAGTTGGATAGTTCTGAGTTTTTTGACCCCACGTCTTAATTTTTCTAACTCAGTAAGAGGTAATTATAAGCCTTCTTACTCACACCCTAAGCTTTGTCTCTGGAAAGAAGTCTCAGGATTGGCTGTTGTCTTGGTTACATTTTTCTTGTTGCTGAAACAAAATACCCAACACTCAAAATGCAGGAAGGAAAGGTTTATTTAGCTTACAGTTTGCGGAGGTTTCAGTCCATACTTGGCTGGTCTGAGGCACAGTGGCACATGGCAGAGGGCAACAGTTCATGGCGGCTGTACACAGCAAAGCAACAAGGGCAGGAAGGGAGGAATGGCAGCCAGCAGCCTCTTTCTCTCCCTTACATATACCAACTATCTGCTCTAGGGCGGGTATAGCTCTCACACCCATAATCCAAGCATTGGATCATGGATCAATCATAAACTCTAAAAGCCACCCCATAACCGCATGAGAATTTGGGGGGACATGCAGACACAAACCATAACAGCTGTCAAGTCTCAATTGTTCCACATTCTTAAAGCTTATCTGTGCTGTTTTTCATACTGAAGTAATGTTTGTGCATTATGAATATTTGAGAAAAACAAAATAAAAATTAATAGCAACAGTGCAACAAGAAACAATAAAGAAAGTCAAAGGTAAAAAGAAAAGGGGAGAGACTTGCAAAGATGGTGGGAGAGAAGGTTTTTCCAAAGCACTGACTTCTGAGAAGCCTAGGGAGGGGTGAAGTAGTAACTGTAAGGTTAGAAAACTCAGACAGGAGGAGCAGGGCATATGGAAGCTCCAAACGAGAGCAGGCTCAGCACAACAGAGTCCCGGCCAGGCAGCCACTGAGATTGGAGTGCGCTCCTCCGGAGGACTTTGTACGCAGTCTGCTGGGAAGACACTGGGTGGTCTGACTCAGACCCTTAAGAGATTACGTTTTCCATAGTGGAAAGATGCCTGGTGGTAGAGTAAGAGTACAAACTGGGTCAGCAGGTAGATGGCTTTTGCAATAATAAAGATGAGGGATAAAAGAGGAGCTGAATAATCACCAAATAAGAGGAGCCACAATTTTATGGCTGGATTGGATGTGGACTTTGAGAGAAAAAGATGATCAAAGTCAGCCTCAAAGTTTTGGGAATAGCTGTCAGGTTCTCCGTGTCTTTTGCAGAGGTGAAAATAAGATGTACGGTTTCAGATGATTTTGTGAGTTGTTGAGTTTAGGATACTTGTTAAGGAAAAGACTAGAATATTGAGCAAACACACAGAAATGGGATCAAAATCACAAAGTAAGGTATCTGACTTTGGAAATGACTGGCCTGTTGACCTTCTGGGTCTGGGTGTCAACGCACTGTGGGAGGGTAAGTATACACAGAGAAGAAATGCAGGTAATGGCCGAGGACACACTGGCATGTAGCGTTTGGGAGGGAGAGACAGATCCGGTAGCAGAATTGCAAGATAGGAAAATACTGTTAATAGAAAAATAAAACCAGTTCTACTTTAGAATAGGGACATTCTTAAAGGGAATTTTTCTAGGGGAAGAACAGAAAGCCAGGAGTCCTAATAAAGGGCAAGTTTCATGGATGTGTGAGGATCAAAGAACCCTCTATAAAGGGTTCTTGGGACCATTATCATTACCTCTAAATATCCTAAATATAAGCTGCTCCTTATTGGTTGGTTACCAGTTACAAGGACATACGTTTTTTGAAACCTCTTCCTGTCTCACTTCACTTTGTTTGCAGATCAGATGCTACCTAAGAGATATGATAAAATTTCAATAGACATTTTATTGGTGAGGAAGTTGAGGTTCATCAGGTGAAATAGTTTCTCCGAAGTCACTCCACTAATTAGTGATGGCAGCAGTTTTGCAAATAATTTCTCTGGACTACTCCTTCTGTGTGCTCTCCATAAAATTATTCAAGCACTTGAAATTTCTACTCAGTGTTCTTCTGCACAAAGAACAATTTTATACAAAAATTATATATGTAGAATGACAAGGAAATGTGTTGTTTATTCATCCATTTCTTGTAACTGGCCATAAAATTATCAAATCATCTAGTGACTAAATATGTAATTTTGAGCACCTACTACATGTCTAACACCAAATTACATAGATATACAAAATGAAAGAGTTGGATTTATCCTTCAAAAGGTCATTTCTGAGAGGTACTTGCACACTTTTATTTTTATACAATAATACTTATTTGTAGTATATCTTTGTTATATTACTGTCTACATTGAGAAATATTTCCAGACTTCACTATGAGTTTTAACTTCTTCAGAATAAGAAGTAAAGCTTCTAAAGATGGAAGTCTGTGTTTTGTTTTCTCATTTAAAATGACATAGCTCTTAGGATAGACCTTGGATATAATTAACCCAAAACTGTCATCTCATGTCTGGGAAATTAAAACCCAGAAAAGTGAAAAGTGATTGGACTGAGCCACTTGCTAATCCACATCCAGACCTTGATAACTACGTTATTTTGTGGAACATTTTGCAGGGCCCTAAATTTTGGCCAAGGTTAATTCTTAGTTGCCAAATATTTCCAAGAGGTTTGTTTTGGAAATTCCATGAGTTTCTCACCCAATAATTAACTTTTCCAAGCAGATGGCATCCTTGGCAAGAATGTAGCATCACAATCTAAATTTTGAAATCAAAGAGGAAACTTGCATTTCATTATACAGTTCATATAATCAGAGTTCACTACTTGAGTTTTAGTCAGATATTCTTATGCTTGGAAGAGCAAAACACCTAGTTTCTTGATAGTACTACATACTTCCTTGAATGTAGCTGGACCATGAATTAATAATGTTATATAAGTCTAATTAATCACATCTGAAAATAGATTACCAATGTGAAGCAAGTAGCAACATATTTTGAGGTGTATTATGGTAATCTCAGTATCTTAACTGAAACAACAAATGTTTAGAGTTTATTTGCACAAAGTGGGCTATGAGCTTGGGCCTCTCTCCAAGGTAGCTGTTTTCCATATTATAGCTCAGATTTAAACTTGGTATCCAGCCACAATGCCACAGTCGGTTCAGCTGAAAGGGAGGAGCTTAATTTAAGTATCAATGATTGTTTTCAAGTGAAAGTGTCACCCACTACTCTTGTCCACATTTCATTGGTCAAACTAAATCACATAGCCACACCCAGAATTTGAGGGAAACAAAAGTAATATATACCACAGTTACCCTTATATGGAACATAACAAACCCTTAAAAGGAACTACTGATAAAATTCATATTCACATTCTTAGTCCTCTGAGGAGAGGTTAATGATTTAAACCCTAAAAGCAAAATCAAAACCACATAATCAACCAGGAGGTAGCTGAGCTTTGACTCTGTCAAGCACTGTGTGAAGGATTTTCAGGTGGTATTCCATTTGTTATTGTATTTAAAGTAAACCCCCAAGTAACACAAAAGGTTCGTATTATTGTTGTCATTTTATAGATGAGAAAATAAAAATGTAGTTATTTTCCCAAAGGCTTTAGTAATGAGACTTACAGTGGGTTGGTACACTTTTGTAAAAGAATGCTACACAAATACCTTTAAAAGTTTTTGTTTTGTTTGTTTCTTATTTGTTTTGTTTTGTCTTTGACACAAGATCTTGCTATGTAGTTTAGGCTGGTGCTGAACTCACTATGTAGCCCAGGCCTCAACTCAAGGCCATCCACTTGCTTCAGCCTCCCGAGTGGTGGGATTACAGGCGTGTGCCACCATATTCTGCTTCAAATGTGTATGCTATCCTTCTTATACATGTAAAGCTGTTAAGATAAAAGAAAACCAACAGTCACACAGAAAAAAGTGGAAACTTGTATTTTCTGACTAAGAAAATGATTTGTCTTTTAAAATAACCCTTTAAAATATTCCAAAATGCTAGAACTACTCAATTCTTAGACTTTTTATGGCATCTAATGTTGTTTTTCTCTTTTAATAACTCTTATATTGTCATTACAAATATTTACCATTATTAATTTAAACTGCTATTTATACTACTTTGAGGGTAGGAATAATATGCTTTTATCTTGAGCTTTCATCAATAATGAATAAGGTACTTGGAATATAGAAGGTGCTTCCTGAATTTGTTTCTTATGAGATTGTCAGTGAAGCTTTTGAAGGGATCAACAGTACAGAAAAAAGTATTGTAAGAATATTAAAATGACTGATATGACATATTTGATGAGTCTTTTTTTGTTTTTGCATTATGCACAGCGTTTCCCAGAATTTTAAATGTTCTTTCCCTGCATGATGGTTATTATTTAGTAATGGAAAACATAGAAAGGGAAAATGGGAATTAGGGGAAATTTTGCCTCGGAAATACTCAGCTTTAGCCATGCAGTAGTATTTAATTTTCAGCGTAGGGGATATGAGAACTTCCAGGTAGGGATAACACTTACACTGGATGTCAGGCCTATTAGACAAACTGGCATAAACCTCATTTCACGTTGACATTCTTCAAATAAGATTTATTTTAGAGTCTAAAAATTTAGGTAGATGCTGCCAAAAGCAACCACAAAACTTGAAGGCTTGGAATGTCTTCAAGGAAGGATGAATGGGGTGGCAATTAATTCCCTTGAAGATTACAATCTAATCATGATGGAATGTCTTTAGAATTTTGACAGCTTGGCTGCTCTGAAAAGGCCCTCAAAGAATTGCTAGCAAATATTTAATCATGCTTCTTAGAATGGGGCTAGCTTTGGAATGTCTAATGGAGATGGATTTCTGATTTAAAATAGTTTTTTCACCCCTCAACCTAGACAACAGAGATTGAATACGTGCTAGAGAAAGAAAATCTTAGAGTAAGAGACTGTATGGTTCAGATCAGCAATGACCCCAAAACTCTTAGGCAGGCAGAGATGGGCTTTGGAGAAGGTGGTAGGGTCGTGGAGGTGCAACAGCTGACCTGCTGTCAGGAAGAGGAGCGTAGAGGAGCATAGAGGCTGGTTAGAGGGGCATGACCTGGCAGGCTGTGTCTCACTCCCTGGGTTCCTCTCCTCTTGCTGCTTCTTTGCCACCGTATAAGCAACTTTCCTCTGCCAGACCCTTACATCAGGTTTCTGCTTAGGAGCCAGCAAAACATGGAGTGAACTGTGAGCCTAAGTGAACTTCTCCTCTTTCAAGTTGTGAGTTTTGGTTAATGTGTCCCAGTGACAAGAAAATGATAAAGACAGAGGCCATGAAGGAAATTACTAGGAAAGGAACCCCTCCTCAATGTCCTCACCTCCATTTTCTACGTGTTCATGGTGTTCCTAGGTGCTCTCCAGCTGTTCTCCAGTTTTTCCAGTCCCTCATGACTAGTTTTTCCAATAAAAGGTTTAGGTTGTTTTATCCTCTGACTTACAAGTCCCGTTCATCTGTGAGATTTTACCCAGTACTCCGTGGGAAGTGCCTCCTTGCTCTTTGCCCTTAATATTGATGAACAGTCTCATTAACATGGTCTGGGTAGAATCATCACAGAGGAAAGTGCAAGGGAGTGAAAAGCATCTCAAAGAACAACAGGAGAGAACTCACACTTCTTATTCCAAAGACATAGCTATAAAGGATGTATACTACTGGCATAAGGAGAAGTGTGTGATAAACTCTTTAAGGTCAAGTGATTTTGAGTATGAAGACAATTTATTGTGAGATGAATAGACTTTCAACAAATGGTGCTGGAGCAATGGACTATTCATATACAAAAAGATAAGTTACACCTTCTACTTGTCACAAAAGTCCCCAACTGAAAAACAATTTAAAATGGATCTTGGACTTAGATGCAAGCTTATAGAACTCTCTAAAGAAAACATAAAAGTAAATCTTCATGGTCTTGAGTTAGGCAACGTCTTTTTAGGTGTAACACCAGAGGACAAGTAATAAAAGAGAAGCAGACACATTGGATTGCATTAAAATAAAGGAAACATTTGAGTATGCAAGGTACCATTATGACAATTTTAAAAATTCATATTTGCAAATCATTTATGTGACAACAGACATGTATCTTGAATATTAGAAAAATTCTTACAACTCAACATTGAGAAAACAACTTACCCAAGGAAAATATGGTCAAAATATTTCAGTAGTGAACTATTTCTCCAGAAAATATATATAAATGGCCAATAAGCATGTAAAAAGGCAGCCAACATCATCAGTCCTTAGCAAAATGTGAATCACAGGAATGATTTATACAGGTTTCAGTTAAGGACCTCGGCACCAGCAATAACCTGTGGAAACTGGAACACGTATACATTGCTGGTTGGGAACTAAGAGAGGCGCACCTGCTTTGCAAAATAATCTGGCAGTTTCTCAACATGTGAAATATAGAGATGTCATACAATCCAGCAATTCTACTTCTAGACACATACTCAAGAAAAATGAAAATATGTGTTCACACAAAGGCATACACACATACGTTTATGGTATTATTCCCAACAGCTCCCAACAGCTGTTTGTCAACTGAGGAATTAATAAATAAAATGTGATGAATCTATATAATAGACTATTACTTTGATCATAAGAAAGGAAGTTCTGTTATGTGCTGTGGCATGACTGGTCCTTGAAAACCTCATGCTGTGCAAAAGAATTCATCATAAAATATAATGCTACATATACTGTCTGTAATCGTATACATCTAAGAATATGCAAATCTATAGGTCTACAGAATGCAGACAACTGGCTGTCAGGGTAGAGAGTTGTGTGGGTGAGACAGCAGCAGCTATTACTAGTGGAGCCGTTTTTGGTGGGGACTGTTCTAAAATTAGATAGAATCTTTGCACGACACTGTACGACATGGACCCATGCCTCAGCCTCTGGCATAGCTGAGACTTCATGTGTGTGACACCATGCCAGGCTCACTAAATGCCTTTTATGTGCACAATTTGAATGGGCAAACTATTAAGTGTGTTGTGTGGATTGTGTCTCAATAGAGCTGTTTATTAAAACAATTTTGATTATTGACCACTTATTCTTTCAGTAATTACGATTAAGAGCCAATTACCTGCTAGGAATTATAAAGGAGAAATATTACAGTTTGTTTTCGCGTGGAGTTTGGAGAGGGGAGCCTGGAAATAAATGTAAATTGACTGTTGTGATAAATACTTATGAACACTAAATGGTGCCCTGAAAGGGTACAGCATCGTACATTGATAGAACCCAGCTGTAATGATGGAAATGTTTCAGAGCTGTGCTGTCTACAATAGTAGCTCTAGCCACATGGGACTAATATACATTGGAAATACAGGGAGTGCACCTGAGTAACTAAATATTTAAACTAATTTATGTAAATTTGAATGGTTTAATGCTGGGTAGTACTATACTCAATCACATGAGATAGAATATTAAGTGATAGCAAAGTCTTCTTTCAAGAAGTGATACTTGGGCAAGTGATACAATGTTCCAAACAGGGGAGCACATAGGTGAGCACCCAGGTGAGCCCAGGGTACACAGTGAGGCCTGATGAAGCCAAGAGCTTCTGCATCAGAGAGCAGAGGCATCGCCCATACAAAAGCTGGGCTGGAGGTCAGGGGTCACTTGTCTGAGCTGCATGGAACTTTGAGGGCCCATGGCAGGTGATGCACTTGCTGAAAGGATTAGTGAGTTATTTTTAATCTAAGAGTGATGAAGGATGTTTGTCTGCAAACATATGGAGTCTTCTGAATAGAACACAGATTGTGGGGTACACAAAGTGAGTGGATGCTGGAGACCCATACAGAATGCTGCCCCAGTGCAGAAAAAGGGCCATCGTGGCTAAGTCACAAGAGTGACAGAGGAGATGAGAAGAAAATGAAGCACATAAGATCCAGCTTCTAGTCTTGGAGGGTGAAGAGGAACCAATGACTCCTTATGAGTTCTGATAAAAATTTATGGTGAATTGTTAAATTAAAAATATGCTTATAGTAAAAGACGCATTGTCATTTATTCCGCTCAGAATATACACTCTTGATGTGAACACACTCATCCCATCACTCCTTCCACCATCTGAAACAGTACTAGAAATCCTCTTTCTTTTTTTTTTTTTGTGGTACTGGGGATCGAACTCAGGACCCTGCGCTTGCTAGGCAAGTGCTTATTCCACTGAGCTATATCCCCAGCCCCTAGAAATCCTCTTTCGTCAGTGTTTTTTTCTGGCAGCTTTTCTGTCTTGAATCCATTCATACTGTTTATGGTGATTTCTGTCAAATCAAGGTATTATACTACCTTCTTACCCACTTTATCCCTGGGTACTGTGGGACTGCTGGCTCTTATTCAAATGCAAAACGGTCATGAAAGGTAAATGTTTTGAATATATTCAGGATGTGGAGGCAGCCATGACAACACAAGGAAAGGCACACACTTAGAAACTATGTACAGTATTTGTTTCTGAGCATATAGGAGGATAACAAGGAAGGCATTGTTTTTTATTATGGAAAGAAGCACTTAATGATCTCTTTGCTTATGTGCCAGGGAAATGTCTAAAAACACCTGAGGATTTTCTTCCTAGAAAACACTTTTTAATTCTTTTAGGAATATAGAACCATGAAATGGACATAATCCAGTTTCCCCAAGGAGCTTGTGTTAAGGAGGAAGAAAAATCCCCAAACATTCTCTGAGATCAAAATTCAGGGAAACAAGAATAGAATTCACAGAAAGTAATGGAAAAGCAGCAGGTATATGAGACAAAAGAGCATGAAGAACTAAGATGAAAGCTGAGGGCTGACCACTGCTGCAAGTCAGTGAGGGGAATCTGAGAAGTCACAGGCAGAGGTTCGAGTTAATTTCTATGGATCCTAATCACACTCTCCAAGGGGAAACTCTGGAAGTTTTTGGATTAATCATATGAGCTTAGCCTTATAAAGGAATCTTGGTTAGGACTGTACAGAACCTCTTGAATTTACCATGTGTACTGTCATCCGCCCGGGACCATGTTTGGAGCAATTGTACGCAGTAGACTCAACAGATGTGATGTTTGGAGCAACCCCCAGGACGTCTTCACTCCTGACCAGGATTTCTCAACTGTGGTACTACTGATGTTTGAGACTAGGTAATTCTTTGTTGTGGAGGCCATGTTATGCATTGTGCAGTGTTTAGCAATGTCCCTGGCATCTACCTACTGGGTACAAGTGGCATCACCCCAGTTGTGACAGGCAAATGTGCCTCTAGATATTATTATCTGGGAGTGGGAGTATCTTTGTTGATGGCTACTGTTGCAGAGATTGCTCCTTTCTCAAAGAGAGCTACAGAAAAAGAAATAGAAAGAAAAACAAAAATTAAAATCTTAGAGTTTTCCATGCCAGTGTGGGCTCCTGGTGATTTTGCCTGAGAAAAAAATGAGGCTTTGAAACACCAGGGGACACAGAAATGTAAATACCTAATTAGAAAACAATGTGAAAAATGTCAAAACAGCATGAATAACTCCATCATAGAATCATAGAGCCAGGAGTAATTGATTCTGCCCTGGGGGAGAGAAACAAGCATAGAACAACTTAGCAGGGAGGTGAAATTTGATTGGGCTCAGAAAGTCTGAGTGAGTAAAAAAGGGAAAGGCATTGTAGCCTGGAGGAAAAAAGATGAGCCACAGCATGGAGTTGTCCAGATGACAGAGGGGGTCGAGGGTCTGAGTAAGGAAAGGGGCGGTAAGCAGGGAAGCTGAGAAGGCCCGTTATTTGCAGTCTTTATTTAATTCTTGCTTCTGCATAAGATGAAGTGAGTTTCATGCTTTGCTTATCGAATTTCCTTAGCTTTCTAGTGAATGAAACAAAATTACCAAAAGTAAAAGGGACCCTTAGGTCCATTTTATAAAATCAAGAGGCATCCAGAGATCCACATAAGGGGATATTTTTTTTTTTTCCCATTGAATTTCTGCCTGGCAGCAGCAAGGATTTTTTCCATTTTCTTTTTCTCTTTCTGATCCTTTGGAAATTTTAAAACCTCTTGAGAAAATGCTTGCTGGTGCCTCAGAGAAATTAATTTTAACTGGTTCTTTCCAATCTGTATTTGTGAGGATGAGTATGCAAGTTCTTCATCCATTCAAATCTGGTATCTTTAATTTGGACAATTTTTTAACTGAATGAAAGTAGATGCATGAAAATTGCCCTCTTGTAAGCAGTTACAACTGACATTATTCCAGTATTAGAAAATAATGATGGGTTTAAACACCTGTCAGTCAGTGTGGATATCAACAAAGCCTTATTTTAAATAGTCAAGGTAGATCTTAACCCTTCTTAGTGAGGAAAATAGTAGTTGTGAGGTGTTGTAGCATACTTAGATCTACACCCTAATGATTACAATTTTCACATTTCTTGTCTGTCAGTAGTATTTGGTGAACACATGCTAAATACTTGACAATGTACTATGTATGGTGAAATACAAAGAAAAAAATGCAAGGCTTAACCCTAGCCTTGTAGAAAATCACAATATTTGATCTTTGCATAATAATACTGTACATTATATAATTATACTAGTTTCCTAAGAGAAATATGTGAGAATGTATTGTTATATTTGGGGTCAAGAAAGAGGTGCTGCTCAGTTGGGGTGAAGAACATAGACCTTGAAATCCAATGGAGCCCAGGTCCAATCTGGCTTCTCCATGTGTTGCTATACAAGCTGTGACTTGTTGCTTAATCTTGTCAAGCCTCAGCACTCACATTTACAATGTGAGGATTTCAATATTATCTATCTCATGGGGCTGTGGTCAGAAGAAATTGGTAGAATGCATATAGAGTGTTCAAGTGAGCGCTGTCTTATAGACCTCCAATACCTCAGGCTTTAGCTGCAATGGGAGTCAACACTTGGTCAAATTGATGATAATCCACTGTCATTCTTCAAAATTCATCTGTCTTCTGCACAGACTAAATGAGAGAGCTAACTGGGAATGTGGTGAAAATCACAACCTTTGCTTTTCTCAAAACCTTCCTGGTGGCACTAATCTCTTAAATCCCTCTGTGTTTGCAAAACCATTTCTTTCTTTATTATTTTTCTAGGTAGAGGAAGATCCCATAATACCCATTTGACACTTCCCATCATAATAATCTTTACTCTGTAGGTTAGAAAATCAAAGTGGAGATTCTGCCAACTGCTAAGCATTTCTATTTAAAGTATGCATCCTGGAATTTGGAAAGTAACCACACAAAACTTTGAGACTCTCTAGACCCACTGTGAGATGCACCTGAGCTAGACCTTCATTCGTATTTCACTTGAGCTACTTTTGACAGTTGGACCACAGTGAACTTTTGGGTCTCATAGAATAGGTTCAGAGCCTGTGACCAGTAGTCTCTCAAAGGTCTGATAATTCCCTTTTCTTTTGTCTAATGCAGTTATTCTGGTAAAAGGCTGTCGTTCCTTTAGGGAAGGCTTGCAGAAG
Organism: Dinomys branickii; assembly: GCA_004027595.1. Classification (NCBI taxonomy): domain Eukaryota; kingdom Metazoa; phylum Chordata; class Mammalia; order Rodentia; family Dinomyidae; genus Dinomys; species Dinomys branickii. The sequence continues at coordinate 19,809 of PVLD010015602.1, read as the reverse complement.
AGAAAGATTAATGATACATTTTTCTTCATGTACTGGGAGCTTCCCTCCAGGACATCAAGTTTTCCTTTCCTTCAAGGGGTTCTGATATGAAAAATGTCCCAAGTCTGGGAATTGATGAAGGGATTATACGTATGTTTTCACAATTTAAATTCGACTCTTGCTTACTTGACCTAAAACTTTTCTGCTTATACAGCTTGGTAAAAGTTTAACAGCCTTCCCATGTATTTCACTTGAAGGAACACCATGATTAACCAGTCAGTGCCCGAGGTCTGTATAAGTCAGAGTATTATGGCCAAGACTGATTCTGCTGTCCATTACAGTAGCTACAGCCACCTTGCCTTTGGCAGCTGAGTGCTATCTTAGCCTCTGCCACTTCAGGATCCAATTACTTCCAATGCATTTAACTTTCCCAATTGGTTATAAATCTTAGCTTGTAAGAAAAGTGATCATGGAGCTCTTTAAAGATGTGAGAATCATCCATCAAAAACTGATTTCTCAAAGTGCTAGTGAAATATATGTCTTAGACCCTCAGTGTGAGGGCAAGTGTGTCTTAAATGGTAAATCCACACTAATATTCAATCTCCCTAAGCCTTTGAAACACTTCTTTTACATTTTAAATCAAATCAGGTAAGATGTTTTCAATTTTTTCATGGCAGGTAACCTTTGGATCCAGATTTCAGCCAACCAGCCAAATTGCTACAACCAGTTTTAACTCCTTAGGTAGTATTCATGTAGAATCTTTGTGTACTGAGTCCATATTGATAAATTTGGCCTGGTCCAACTTTACACCACTCCCACCAGTATCCTGAGCCTTTAATGTGCATTCCCACATATGATCTCTGTGTAAATTAGGAAACTCAAGTAGTTCTTCTAGGATGTAGATACTTCCTCATGAGCCATAGTTGAATCTTATTTTTAGTGGCCTATATTTTTTGAGGAGAATGTTACTGACACAGAATACAACTAAACATCACAAAGAGAAGCATTTGGCAAATATCTGGATAAATTTCATTACAGAGGTAGGCTAGGCTAGATAAGTCAGACCAACAAATTTAAATACAAAATCTCTACTTTTCTTTTGGAAAATTGCTATTAAGTGTTAAGTGCAAAATAAAGGTGTAGTTTAGTAAAAGCAATGTAAAGTTAGGGGACACTGAATTCTCGTTTGTTGAGCACTGGTGATATACTTGACACTTCCTAGTCATTCTGCACACACTAGTCATTCGTCTAAGATGAAATGCCCATTAACTGACAAGCTCTGTGATGTGACCGTGAAGACATGTTTTTTTTTCCATAAAGTGATTACAGTATATAAAGGGAGATAGATCAACAGGTGAGCATTCACATTATGATGTAATAAATAGTTATATAGCCTGGAGTGCAGCATAAAAGCCCACAGAAGAATGAGGAATTGCTCCCCAATTAAAAGGACTTGAACTGAGCTGGCAGTCAATTTAATTGAAAAGGATAATCGAGATTTAGTATACGAAGAAGAGCATGTGAACAGATACAAGCATTGGAACGATGTGATGTGGCTGATGAGCCAGTTTGGAAAGTTTAAAGATCTAATGAGGACAGCTGGGGACCAGGCTACAGAGCGGGATGGGGCCCAGATCCTGCAGTGTGAAAACTGTGTCAGTCACCTTCCATCATTGGGACAAAACACCAGAAACTTGCAATTAAAGGAGAGACTTATTTTATACCACAGTTTACAGAGGATTCAGTCCATGGTTAGATGGCAGCAGGGCAGAAGGGCTTGTCAGAGGAAAGCTGCCTGCAAGCAGAGATAAGGGAGGAGCGGTGGACAAGAACCCACTCTCACAGGTCACTCCGTCAGCGGCCCACCTCCGCCAACCGGGGTGCATGTCCAGGTTGCACACTGACCGATTAGCTCATCAATGGGTTAGTTAGAGGAGAGGTTTATTTTAGTCCACAGTTGGCTGGCTCCAAGGGAGGATGAATGGCAGCAGGGCGAGACAGAAGAGGGGTGCTCTCGGGTGGCATTTGGGAGGCAGAGAGCCGATGAAGCAGTCAGGAAGGACAAATACCCTTCCAGGTAGCGCTCACCTCTTTCAACCTGACCCCATCTCCTACCAGCAAGCCAGCTCTAGTGCCCCTATAACTCAGTCCCCTTTCAGAAAGCCCCACCTTTGAATGCGTGAAGCTTTGAGGAGCGAGCTAGATATAAGCCATAACACGTATTGGGAGTAGTTCCCATCTGCGTTGGGAAATGGGTATAACTGTGCACTCTGAAATTCTCAACAGAGAGCTAGATAGGCCAGGATCAGACTCTCTGAGCTTCTAATTTCAGAAAACCCATTAGCAGGATTGATACCAAAAGGTCACAGGGAGTTACAGATCAAAAGCCCTCAGTAGGAGGGAAGGAAGGGTGGTCAAGTAACAGATTTTCCTCCCTGGGTTCACAAAATGTCCTGAGCACTTGGGGGTGGGGCACAGTTTTGGCCTACTCAGCCAAAGAGGAAAACAATGTGGTTTCCTCTCTATCTGAAGTTGGTAGGACAAATCAAACTTTAACATTGTTATATCTATAATTCAGTCAAATATTTAGAGGACAGAATTGGATATATAAGTGACAAATTCTAGAGAGAGGTTGCAGTTGAAAATATAAATTTAAGAGTCATCTGTATAAAAATGGGAATTAAGTATCTGTCTTTGAATGAGGTCATTAAAGGAATTGTGTAATGAAATGAACATGGTTCCGGAGCCCGGGAACCACTAACATTTAAACAGCTAAAGGACAGGGAGGGGGCCATGTTGAAACAGCCAGTGAGGTGTGAGACAGAACAGGATCCTTGATCTATAAAAATCCAAGAAAAATATTCCTGAAGAGAAGTACTGTTCAAAACTCAAATACCATGTGAAATTTCAATGTGCCCGAAATGAAAGAATTTTCTTAAAAGGATTTGTCTGTCTTTCAATTGTGTGAGCTAGTAAACGGCTTTTGTAATTTGTGTAAGTTTGGCTTGGGATTTTGGTGCGTTTGGGTTTTAAATAGTGTTGACGGGCTTTTCCTAAGACATTGATGTCTCCCCAGGTAATGATGTATTTAAATATGTCAGGTCTAGGAAACCGGTTGCCTGCTGCAAACTAGAAGAGATAAGCCACACCTGCATGTTTCACACGTTATTTACTAATATGGGTCATTAGATTTAATACAGGAAAAATAGCTTCTGTAGGTCAAGATACCCATTATGGTTTAGATCTCAAACGTCCTCCAAAGCGTAATATGTTTGGAAAGTAACTGGATCACGGGGGTGCTGTATTTCTTGGTGGATTAGTCCAAGACCACATAGTTACAGCTAATGAGGTTCACTGCACTGGGACAAAACAGGAAATTGTAAGTGGATACACGTAGAAGAGGCAGAACTGGAAGAATGGATTTGCTGTGTAACAACCACATAATTCACCCAGAGGAGAAGAACTCACTAATAGGAGAAAAGCATTAATGTGTTCATGAAGGTGGACTCTTCCTGATCTGTGAATCTCTCACCAGGTCCCAATCCCAGCATTATCACAACTGAGTCTCAACATGAGCAAGAACCATTCTTAATGGATGCCACTTATGATCTCTGTATATTTTGCCTTTTTGAAACAGGGTTTCACTATGCAGTTCAGGCTGGCCTTAAACTCAGTTTGTAGCTTGGGTGGGCCTTGAACTCTCAGTGATCCCCCTGCCTCAGTCTCCCAAGTGCTGGGATTATAGGCGTGCACCACCACACGTGGCTCTGTGTGTGGATATACTGACCCACATAAGTCTATAAACCTGAGATCAGAGCATATAAAATGATAAATGTTTTTCTTTCCATATCTCTGTGGTTCTTCCTTAGAGTTACACTTTCTGCCACTGTACGGTGGGTGACATATTTGAATAGGCTCTTATTCAGGCTAAGTATTTTCAGTTTCTTACCAAATTCAAAATAATCACAATCCTCAGAATGCTGATATAAACCTCTTGACTCTTTCACATCCTTAGAAGCTGTGTGCAAATGTTCTGTTAATATGCTCTGTTACAACTGAGTATCAGATTTGTTAGTGAGCCATGTTATTGACAGAGTTCTGGGAATTCAACCCTGTGAGCCCCAGGAGTTAGAAAGCAGAGAAAAGTTTATGCTAGAAAAATAAATTTCCCTAACAATTTTTAATTATAATGCTCTAAAAGTTACAATTATATTCTGCCATCACACCAGGCATTTTAAGAAATAGGATTGCTGCATCTTTCTTTTAAAAAGCATGTCTGCATCAAATATATTTCTACCTCCTGTGGAACCACCTAGTAATTCAAAGGCATATTTTGTCTGAGTTGTCTCAAGTGTCATCACCACTGGAAAATTAAAAATAAAAAATATTCAGTTCTCATTATGTCGTATAACAAAGGCAAATGCTCCTCAGAGAGATCACAACTTGAAAAGTGTAGGCCACCATTTAGCACTGAAAACAAAACAATCCCAAGAGCATTTGCTATAACTTTGCAAAGGAGATTTCAAAGATTTAGAGTTAAAATAAAGTATCTCTTCCAGAAATTGAGGTGTGGGAACCATAACTAGTGTTTATATCATCTGTCTTGTCTTCCAGGGAGAGTTGTTTAGCAGGCAAGATCACATAAAATCCCATTGGAATCAACTTTTTGGTTTGTCCAAATTGTTTGGTTGTAATAGGATTTGGGGACAATTATTGCACTGCTGCAAATCACATTTGAAAACTGTTAGGGCCAGAGATGAAATAGAACTTATCAAGCCTCTCTGTAGTTTTAAATCAGTAGGAGAAGAATCTAAACTGTAAGCCATTGGGAAATGATATTCTCAGCCAACCTGGGACTGACTCCAGTTTTGAAATTAAAAGGACTTCAGTTCATACTTTAACTCTGCTCATTTCCTAGCATGTTATTTAAACTCTCAGGGCTGTAGCTTTCTCACTGGATACAGTTGTGATATGTATCTTAGAATATAGTGGGAAAAGTTAAATTAAATCACATATTTAAAACCAATATCCTAGTAACAGGTAAATATCAAATGCATAAAGATGGCAGTTATGGACCATAAACAGTGAATGTAGTACTTTCCAGAAACTTTTCTATCTTTGAGGTTCCAATTATTTAGAGAAGAAAAATACTCTTTTTTAAACTTTGAATTAAGGATAGTGGAAAATTTTGCTGAGAAGATAGTCATAGGGAAAAAAAGAAGTTTCAAAAATAATTGCTTCCAATTGGGACCATAGTTTTATTTCATTTAACTCTATGAAATACAGTTATTATATGTTTTTTTTTATTTGCTAGACTCTGTGTTAGTTCTGGGTATACAGAAATTAGCAATGTATAGAGCATCTTTGACCTTACAGAAGTTGCTGTTTATCATGAAACATTAATGTTAATGAAATACATAGTTATACAAAGGATTTGTGAAACTGTACTAAATGCTATCAAGGAAAATCCAATGTGCTTGTAGAGTACATAACAGAGGAAATCTAATGGAAAGTATAGCTTTGTACTCCACAAAGAAAGATTCGTCCCCAGGGAAATAGGAAGTTTGAAGCGTTGGCCCACAATAGCCTTTCGAAACCAAGCTGTCTTCTCCCTACTTGAGGAAATTGGCTTTTTTGTAGTCTGTTTTCTAAAGGACTCTGAATTATTTGTCTGTGAATTCCCAGAACTTAAGAAAAGTGGCAGTTATATCATTTTGGGGTACATTCAAAGAGTGAAGGATGGGAAATTTTTTTTTTTTTACGGTACTGGGGATCGAACTCAGGACCCTGCGCTTGCTAGGCAAGCGCTTATTCCACTGAGCTATATCCCCGGCCAAGGATGGGAAATTGACTAAAGATAGTTACCTTTATGTACTACACAATACAAAGTAGATTTTATATCCATTTAATGCCACTGTTACACTGGATACTGGTCTTTAACCCAAAAGTCTTAGCGCTATCCCCTCACTCACTGTTGACACTTTCTCACCGTTTCCATGGACCCTCTACTTGTTAGAGAGGCTGAGAATTTTCTTATCAGGGCATTAAAAATGCTTAAATCTTTCCTTAATTCACCAAACTGAATATCCTATGGCTGGTTTGGGACATTGATCTCTCTAGGATTGGGAAACAAGAAAGAGGGTCAAGAGATAATGGTCAAATGAAAGGAAAGCAGACAATGTTCTTTGTCACTTTGATTCTTGTTGAATGCTGCATGTCCTTCCCATTGAATTACTGCTGGTAAATTTCTTTACTAGGATAAAATGAATCATGCAGCATTAGAGTTGGAAGGAACCTTGAAGTTTCTACCTGAAAAATGACAGAAACCTAAATCAAGTTGTCTTAAACCCAATAAAGTAATAGACTGACTGAAGCATGTGTTTAGAAAGAGCTGATGGTCATATCTAGTAGTATAATTTAATCAAAGGTAATAATCTAGCTTCTCTCTATTCCTTTTTCCATACTATGAAATCGTGGTCCTTGCTCTGGACTCACTTGAGCAACATGAGTACTTTCCTTTAGAATGTTTTCCACATTGTAGAAAATGTAGAACTCAACAGTGTGTTTAGCATTCCTAGTGGCTGTGGGTAGACCTGATTTAAATTTTGCTAATTTCTGGAAGTTTTATGGGACCTACCTTTGGAATTGGATAGAGAGTAAATAAGGATACTATCTTAGGCATCCATTTCTCCAGCGTGGCTCAGAGCAGAGGCACTGCATTCACTGTCTCTCACTCTGAGTCCTCGGCTGTCTATAGTGGAAGGAGCAGATTTCCTTGATCATGGAAGGTACAACTTGGATCCGTGCTCAGCAGCTTATTGGGTTAGCATCTCTTTCACACTGGTGACAACTATATTCAGAACCACAGCAGAGGCATTGTGATTGCGAAGATTAGGGATTTTCTTCAAAGTCTATCCTAGAGTCCGCTCCTCTAGTTTCCAAAGATTTTCTACATTTCCTCATGCTTGGGAAGCTTTGAAGGAAACAGCCATCTTCTGAAACTAGGTCTGGTGGTTGCTGTTGTATGCAACTGACTCTTGAATGATATAATTGAATTCTCAGTCCATTTTTAGGGACAAAAGTCCTGTCATAAGTGCAAGAAATGTACTCTTTGATATTTCTATCTGTAGGAAAATCACACACTTGCATATCTCTCGGTGTCTTTCTTTCTCAAAAGGTTCAACAAATTTTTCACTTGAACTAATTTCTTCTTAATGTTTCATGTTTCTATATTTAAATAAATAAATCACTAGTGACATAGGATGGCATTGTCACCTTGAATGGCACATTTATCATTAGAGATAGGGCAAATTACATTCAATTTGACAAACACTGAGAATCTAAGGAACTCTTTACATCACAGCCATGTCACAAGCCAGATGACACTAGGACCCAACATGAACACCCCTTTCTAATCACTAATTTTTTATGAGTCGATAGAGTGATTACTGGTGAGTGTGAAACACTCCGGTATGACGTTTTAAGAGAATGGGGCCTTCTGCAATCTCTTCATTCTTCAAATAGCACTCATTTTTCCAACTGTTATAATTTTCTAAACATTGCCCTCATTTTTCATGTTTGACTTGGATAAATTTTTATCATTATTAGGAGGTATTCAAATGATCTCACATTTTTAAATATAAGAATGATTAACTAAGCAATACCTATATATGAGTCACTGCATTGTCTTTATTTATTGTATCCACATTAATCCTCAACATAAATCTTGTAGAAATTTATTGAGTATTTTCTTGCTTTTGAGAGAGAGAGAAAGTCAGGAAATATAAGTTAAGCAACTGTACTTCATAAATGTCAATAACAATAGCAAAATTTTAGCTTGGAAAATTAGAGTCTAAATATCCCACAAAAAACTGGTTCAATAAATGATGGTTTTTGTGGCTTATTCATGGGACAAAATATTATACACATTTTTCAGCATTATTTTGGAAAGGTGACATGACATTATCAAATATATTATGCTAAAAGCTAGACAATAGAGGAGTAGAATGTGATCCAGTTTGATAAGTATGTTACACATATAGTACATTAATATGTACGTATAAGTTGCCCTTCATTCTACTCTAGACTACTAAAAATGTTAATATAATCTGAAACCAGTTTTGAACCCACTTAATGCAATCCCAAGAACAAATTATCTGTTTTATAAAACAAAGTTCAAAAATATTTATAGCATATAACATTTTCCAGTCCCTGAAAAAGTTCAAACACAGTGTTGACATGCAAAGAAAAATGTTTCCCATTCAAATAAGTGGGAAAGTATGACTTGTGACAAGAAAAATGATAGACACTAATGTAGAAATCACCAAAGGCTTTGAATAAATAGATGTGCAATCTGTTCAAAAAGAGGAAGGATCAAGATCAGTAAGTAAATAAAAATTAATCAAAGAACAAATTAAAAATCGAGAAGTGGAAAGTATACTTACTGGGATAAAAAATGAGCTGGACAAATGAGCTGGGTGAGAATGATGAAACACTGAACCCAGGAGGAAGGCTTAGAGAAGGGAGAGGCATGAAGTCATGTCTTCATGCGAAATGAAATCTACAGATGAAACAGCCTGAAGATAGTGAACATGGCATCAGTGACCAGTGAAAAACTTCAAGCAGCATACTATCTGTGTAAACTATGCTCCTGAAGTGGAGAGGGTGGGGCATGCAAAAATATTCAAAATAATAAAGACTGAAAAGTTTCCAAATTTGAAACTCAGTCACAAGAAAAGAACGCACTTCAAAAACTGAGGGAAAAAAGCAAAATGACTGAGACATTACAATGATCAATGATTGTCAGGAGCTTGGGAAATGAAGAATGTGAGGGTGGGGTGAGCGTATAGGGCTCAGAAAACTTTTCAGGCAGAGAAACCATTAGTTTTGATCCAGGAGTGATAAGCATGTCACTACCTGTTTATTCAAACCTAAAATGTATGATTCAGAAGTAAATGATGTAAATGGTGGTCTTTAGTTAGCAACCAAGAAGCATGATTGGCACACATCTGTAACACATGTGTCACAGTAGTGCAAAATGTTGGCGATAAGAGAAAGTGGGGAGGGTGAAGTGATGTTAGAGATCTCTGTGTGCTTTCTGCTTAGGTTTTCTAGAAACCTAAAACTGCTAAAAAATAAAGTCTAACAAATACAAGTTGAAGGAATTCCAAAATTGTTGAAAGTCAGACAAGTGGATCCAAGATGCTCAAAGAACAAGATACAGACAGGAAAATATAAGAAAACTGGAACACACATGAACATCTCTTTCAAACCACTTATTTTTTATGAGTTGACAGAGTGATTACTGATGAGCATGCACCACTGCAATATGATGTTTTAAGAGAATGGGCCGCTTCACCAGATCAGTGTAGTAGATATTCCTGTCTGACTTTTTCCCACCTGCTTTAGCACTTTTTTCTTGGGTTCACAAGTGGTTCAATACATTTTATTATTGACTAGTATCTCACCAAGTGGGTACATTTTAATTCTTTAACCTAGTCATCTACTATCAGTCATGTAGATTGTAGTTCCGGGCTTCTATTAATAAGGCTAAGAAGAGTGTTGAAACACAAGGGTGTGAGCAGTAATATACATTTTCATTTCTCTTGGGTAACTAATAGGAATGGAACTGCCTGGTCCTTTAAATTTATGAAGAAAACTCTTGAATTTTTCTTCAGAGTGGCTGTTTCATTATTTACATTCCAAACAGCACTGTATGAGATTCTAGTTGCTCTACAGTTTTGAGAACAGTGAATAGTGTTAGGATTTTTAGTTTTTAGGATTTTTAGTTTTTCTAGTAGTGATATATTGTGGCTTTAATTTATATTTTTCTAATGATGTTGAGCTCCTTTCATGTGTTTTTTTGCCATCTATATATCTTTGGTAAAGTGTCTGTTTAGTTCCCCCATCTTTCTATCAGATTATTTCATTACTGTGTTATAATAGCTCTTTAGGTGTTCTAGATATGTTTTTATTTTTATCAGGTATGCAATTTCTTTGACTTTTCATTTTATAAATTTTACTTTAAACAGCAAAGATTCTTGCCTTTAAATTTAATCCATTAATTTTTGTCTTTAATTTTTGCTCTATTTAAAGATAACCTATATTTTGCAAAGGCCACTCTTTATTCTGGATCCATATCCTCCTTAAATTTTAGTATTTATTTCAATTGTGCTATGAATTTTTGTTCTCTTTTGTATTTATTCCTAGGTAGCAAACTAAAAGAGAGTTGGTTACCATGATTTGCTGTCAAAAAGTTTAAAACTATTTTTCAGTTTATGAAATTTAAAATTACAAAAATTTATAGTAGGAAAAACTCAGTGTGAAGTATGTGGTGCAGGACAGAAGCTTTGCCAGGGGATCCCATGATGATGGTGCTGAAGTTTGTAATATTTATTCATTAAGAATCCTGTCACCTTGGGAAAATTGTTTCTTTCTGTGATTTAGTTTTCTCCCTTGGAAAACTAGAAGATTAAACTGAAGAGCACTTACATCTTGTTCCTAATCTAATATCCTAAGACTTCTAAACAGTTTTTTGATAAATTTTTCATACTTTTTCTTAGAAGAAATGTAATAAATCTATTGGATATTGAGATTTGTTGTAGAAGCCTAAAAGTCTTATAAAGAAGATGTGTAATTAAATGACAAATAAACTACTAATAATGATCATTAGGCATTGTACTTTTTCCTAGAAAAATCGTATTATGAAAGAAATATTTATGTGACTCTGAGCCTGGAACTTTCTTCAGTGTAAGTGTGTGTGAATGGGGTGGTCATGGAAAGCTTATATTGAGATGTGTGTGTGTGCTTATTTAATTATGACTGAGGAAGCAGTGTGATTATTGCCTCTCACTACTTACAATTAAAAAAATAAGAATTTGTTGCAGAGAGAGATTCAACAAAATCTTCAAGATGATATGAACAGCTGGAATTAGAACCTATTCCTACCCAGGTGGAAAACTTCACGGTGCTTTATGGGGTTCTTAGGTGTGTTCCTTCGTAATTCCAACGTTTTGGGGTGTGACTTCAGACCGAAGGTGGAGGGTCACTGCTGAGGTTTCACATGCGGCATTGCCCCTTCCTACTCACGCATACACTCAGTGTAGATTTTCTTTTCTTTGCTAATAGCTGTGGAGAATCAGATAACTACTGATTGTTTCTGGGGTCTCTGCAGAAAATGACTGCCTGGACATCAGCCAGCACAATTGTACAGCCTTATAATTCTGGACAAGTTGAGGGAGTTAAACATCTTTTAATTTATTAAGCAGAATCCCATTTGTCATCTGCAAAAATAAATAAATAAATAAAATACACCTATTGGGAGATGAGTGATATTTCTCTTCATTCTGCACTGCTGTATTTTTTTTTTTTTGCAGAAGTCAATGCTATTACCAGAATTAGTCACTGAGAGAGTTCTGATGAATTAGAGAAAAATGTGTTGCCTGCTGTATTTAAATTAATAGGTCCCTGTGGGTAGCACTTGCTGGATTTCTGAGCCTCAGGTAGGTTACATTTACTCTTGAGGCACTGTCCTGAGTTTCTGATCACCTGCTGTTTGCCCTGCCACTATTTTTACACCCCATACAAGGTCCATGGTGCCTGATTTCTGTTAAGAACTTCAGTCTATTTTAACCATAGGAAGTTGTACAGAAAGGGTGTTGTATATTCACATTATTACCAATTAACTACTCCTATTTAGAAAAATCACGGAAAAAGGAAAGTACCATTTATGTAAAATTATAGCATGTTATAAAACAGCAATGTATACAACTTCATTTTCACAAAACCAGGTAGAACTCTTATGTATGGGTGCAGAGCAAAGTGGAGCAATGTGAATTTAAACTTTCATGGTCCTGTCCTTATATCCTTGACATGTGCCCAGGTGAGTAAGGAGGGTGGAATTACTGACTTCAATCATCTTTTTAATTCTTAACTGTTTCTCGAATTTTCTTCAAAAAGGAGACACTATTTTATGCTAACTGAAGTATAGCTTTATATATTGTACAAATTTTGGGAAATATAAAAGTAAAAGTAAAGCAAGGCCATTTATAATCATCCATAATCTTACTGTTATTGTTAGCATTCTGAGGTGTTTGTATACTCTATTATTCACAAATGTTTGTGACTGTTTTTGTTCATATTGCTTATTAGACACAAATATGATGTAGTCTGCATCTTTGCAGAATGCTCATTCATTCAGTAAACATACACATGTTTAGTCTTATGGGCTGCTATGTGGGCTTCCCCATCAAACTCATATATTGAAGCTCTAATTTCTAGTGCACAAAAATGTGACCGTATTTGGAGATAAGATTTCTAAAGAGGTTTTAAAAAGAGATATTTAAAGAGGTAATAAATGGACAGGAAATATAGCTTTGTTATGGGTAGGATCTGAACTGTTCTCAAAAGTCTCATGTGTCCAGAGATGAGGCTTTGGAAGATGATTGGATCACAGCGGCAGTGTGTTTTTCAGTGGATTAATTAAATGATAAATCCATAGCTGAAATTACTTTTAGGGGGAAACAGGGATGGTTGGATGTGGTGATTCACTGTGGACATGACCTAAAAGGTTGCACATTCCTCCTGGCTTGTGCTTACTGCCCCTTTGTGGTAACAATTACCTGGTCCCAATGTCATGCACAGGCTTTTCCTACCATGCCATTTCTACTTTGCATCCAGTCGACCACTGGCTGACATGGTAAGCCAAACCAAATCTCTCCTCCTTAAACTGGAGATGTCAATATTTTTCCTACTCATGGGAAAGCCACAGATTTTGGTATGAGGATTGAGGTTATTGCTGTAACTATACTTCACTATGTAGTTTAGAAGTATTTGGAAATAGCTTATGGAGGGAGTTTGGAAAGTTTAGGAGATGCCAGCTAGAGAAGCCCTGGAGTGTTAGAAACTGAGCTTGATGGGAGAGTCTGTGCAGAGCTCAGAAGGTCAGGGTACTTGTGCAAGTGCAGATAGTAAAGACCAGATTCCCAAGGTTTCATTTGAAAGCAAGCTCTCCATTGGCACTTGGGCTCAAGGGATGTGTGTTATGCTCTCACAGAAAATTTATCCACATTTTGTCTATGTACCGAGAATTTGTGGAAGATTGAGATTGAGAACATTGGAGTAATTAATCTGGTAGAGGAAATTTCAAGGCATCCAATTGTTCAAGCTGTGAGATGGATAATTCTTGCTGCTTTTACCAGGTTTACAGTGAGAAACAGGAGCAAAAAGCCAATTTGAAAATTTTGAATTCACCGGGAAGAAAATACCTATAAAGCTGGAGGAAAAGACAAAGTATGGTTACTTAAAAGATTTATCATTAAAAAGAAGCCATTTATTTGCATTGGACAATAATAAGATGGATTGAGGGCATCTCAGAAAGCTACAAGATCCACTATTTGCACATTCAAAGGTATAAAACTATAAAGTTTTCATTTGAGAAGACAGTACCAATGTACCCTGCTCCTGAGAATGGTAGCCTAAAGCATTGATTCACTGGACTTGTTTCACAGTGATCAGCCATCCAGGCACTTGGAGGCCTCTGTAGTCATGATCCAATGAGGCCTGTCTACTGCTATAGATGGCAGCATACCTGAGTATTATCCATATGGTACTGGTTTTATAGGCCTGCAGAATGGAAGAGTTGTGGGGATAGGGAGGCTTCAACCCAGATTTCATAGGAATGCCTGGGAAGATCATCAGTGTGCCCATGAAGGGGTGGTGTGGAAAGCAGAGAGTGAAGCCAAAAATGCAGTGGAGAGTGGAGATCTCAGAAGTTTTAAGAAGCCAAGGCACTCTGCTGAGGAAGGCCACAGGCTATAACAGCAGCAGTGCGCAATGCTATAGGGATGGGACATCTGAACCCTTTGGAACTCGTATCTTGCCATAACCTTCCATAGGTTCTAGACATAGAACTATAGGTCTTAGTGTTTTCTCTGCTAGGTTTCTGTCTTGCTTTGGTCTGATTTCTTCTTTTCCTTTCACTTTTCCTTTTGTGGAGTAGGAACATTATAAGTCAGAAGTACTTAATTTTCTGTTTGATTTTTACAGAGGCTCACAATTAAAAATTTGCCATTGTCTCAGAAGAGGGTTTAAAATTAAACCTTTCAGTAAGGCTGGATCTGATAAACTTTAGTGATTCTTGGGAATGTATTCTTGGAAATTACTGAATGTAATTTGCATAAAGAGATGGACATGAATCTCTTGGAGACCAGGAGTGGAATATTATGATTTGGATCTAGCCTCATGTATTCAGAGGCACTACTTTTGGAATGGCACTGCATTTTTGAGGCCTTCTTTTTGTCTGGTTGCAAGAGGGTGCTCATCAGGCAAGGCAAGTTCTGGCAGGATATATCACCTTGCCTCAGTCTGCCCTTCACATGCTTCTGCCTGATCACCATCACGTGAGCACTTTTCTCCACTATGATCATTGTCATGCTGTTTTTGCTATGAATAAAATTAATCTTGAACTTAGACAATGAGCCCAAGTAAACTCCTCCTCCTTAAATTGTGGTATCAGTTATTTTGTCACAGTGACTGGAACATGACTAAGATATAGTTCATCAGTAGCACACCTGTCTAGCACGCATGGAGCTCTGAGATCAGTCAACATCACACAACAACAAAAGAGAAATCATTAAGTTAAATCAAGGCCATCAGATGGGGCCTATTCCAGTCTGAATGGTGTTCTTATTTCTTAAAGGAAGAGGAAGTTTATACACGGAGACACAAAAAGGGAACGCTATGCACAAACACAAGGAGAAACAGCCAAATACAAGGCAAAGAGAGATCCTTCAGACAAAACTAACCTTGTGGAGACCTTTGTTATGGTTCTAATATAAGCATGTCTTTATATCTAAAAACTGGTTTAAGAAAATGTGTCTGATTGCCAAGTTGACAAGGGGTAGAATGTTATGGTTGATACATTGTGTCAACTTGGGGAGTCTAGAGGTTTGGCTGAGTGATTCAGCAGGAAGCCAAGGTGCTTACTTTTTGTACACATCCTAAGCCTATAAAATTGGAGGGCATGGACACTGTGTGAGAGCTACGCCCCCTGGGTGGGGGTAGCCTGTTTACAATATAAGGGAAAAAGAGAGGCTGTTTGCAGCCATTTCTCCCTTTTTGCTGGTTGTTGTTGCTGTACTCTGCTGCCCTAAACAGTTTGCCCTCTGCCATGTGCCACTCTGCCTCAAAACCAGCCAAGTGTGGACTAAAATCTCCACAAACTGTAAGCTAAATAAATCTTTCCTTCCTTCATTTTGGGTGTTGGATATTTTGTCTAGCAACAACAACAACAAAATAACCAAGACAACCTTGGTCTAGGACTTTCAACCTTCAGAACTATGGGAAAATAAGCTGCTGTTATGTCACCCAATCTGTGAATACTTTTTTAATGTGGACACAGCTGATTGATACACTTACCATAAAGCAGATATAGTTCTTAGTGCTTCAGGTGCTACAGCATATGGGATTACATTCTAACTGAGGGAGAATAAAAATATATAATGAATATGCAAAGTCCCAGGTGATGATACATGTGATGAAAGTGTATACAAGTAAGTGAGAAGAGTGCAAAGTTTTATTTCCTCTATTTTCTACCTACCTGTCGCATTTAGGTTCACATACCTCCCCTCTCAATTTATGTTAAATTCTTGGACTTTGCTAACCATAGCCCAAATAGGAGGATGCAGTCAGTTCATACTTCAAAACTATGTGGTCAGCAGAAATATCAAGGGAGCAGCGTCGAGAAAGACAAACTCATTAAGTTCAAGTCCAACAAGACAGGGGAATTATCTTTCACAGTGCAAAATATAATTAGGAACTTTCCCACATGATAAAGGACAAACACTTGCACAGAACAGTCACTAAAGTAACCAATAATTACCTTTACTGTACTAGTATAGTTAAAAACTGCACCCCTGACCAGGGACCTCCCACCATGTAGATCCAGAGCAGTGGCCTTACACCAAGTAAGAGAGCACACCTGACCTACAGGAGCATTATCATCCCCCATACAAGCACTTGTAAGAAAGCATATATGTGTGTATGCTCTTACATGAATGGCACCCCTCATGGTAGAGAAGACTCATGCCAAATGACTGGCACCTGCCACCGTATGAGAAAGCAGACTTATGCCAGAGGTGTGCCACTCTCCATCTTTATGTGGGAGAGAAGATCTGTGCCAAAAGGAGCAGCACTTCACCTTCAAGGGAGCCCAGTACAGGGCCACAGAAGCAAATACAAGTGGACCAGATCCTGGATGAAGACAACACCTGGAGAGAAAAGGGAGAATCAGACCCCATAACTGTCAATATTAAATCCAACAGCCTACCTGTATCTGCACCTTGTAGCCTACTAGCAGAGAATGGAGGGTTGATCATGCTCCCCATCTGTTCATGGGAGCAAGGACAGACCTTGACTTCAAAAGTAACCACCGCCTAGGGGAGCAAACAGAGGGTGTGCTCTGTCTATCAAGGGATGCACCTCAAAGACCCACAAGCCCTAAAGCTAAGCATAGAAAGTTATGTCTGGCTGGATCTCAAGACTCCATGTCATGGAAAGAAACAACTCATTTAGTAACACAGGAATTTTTTACCAGTCCCTATTTGATTTTCTTATTTTGTATTACTTTTATCTCTCTTTTATTGTGTTTTAGGAGAGTTAGAGGTTTTTCTCCCACTTTATTTTTCCTGTTCTTTTAGTTTCACACTTTTCTTTTTATCTTTGTCTCTTGAACTAGTTTCTCTTCCTCCTTTTTTGCCTCCTGTCTTTGCTGTTTCTGTTGAATATTGTGCTATTATTAATAGAAGTAAAATTGTTCTATGTAGTAGATATTTACTGTAGGTCAATAGTAGGTCAATATTTGGTTCATCTCAATGGCTATGCTATAGTTGTAAATTTCTTTTCTAATAACAGTGGTGGTACTTTATTTGTTCTTAGGGTTTGTTAATATTGTGTTTGCCTTTAGTGCTATAGTTGATACTGATTTTATTACTATAGCAAGTACTAATTGGTTTTCTTGAGATGCCAATATCTAGATTGCCTAAGGTTCACTAGCAACAAGGTGGTCCGTTCCACAAGTGGGTACTGGACCAAATATGCTTCATCTTCCCATGTCAAGTAAACAGGGGTGTTTGGATCCTAGGATGGAAGGAAAAACCTGTAGTTAGCCACTCCCAGAGGAAACCACTGAAAAGTAGGCATTAACAAAAGAGGACTCCATACTAGAAGCAAAACTTTCCACCATAAGAAACCACAGTCTCAACACAAAGCGAACAAACATCAAGATATGACCAATAAAATGCTTCCAAATACTCCCAACTTCTTCAAAGCTGATCCATTGGGCATCAAAGGGGAAGAAAGCAAAGGCCTTAAACACAAATAAACTGTAATGACATTAGGGGAGATAACAAAATAGTTCAATAAGGCAATAGGCAAGATCACAGAAGATATAAGTAAAAAGATTTGGGCCAAAGAGGAAAGTGAAATGATGAGAAACAGACATGACCAGGAGAGAAAGGATTAAAATCCATAAAAAGGCTCTAAATAAAAATTCAGGTCATTAAAATTCTATTCAAAGTATGGGCAGCAGAAGCAAGTGATGTGAGGATAGTCTCAGAATATAAGGCTGTTGTCAATAACCAATTAATGAGAAAAAATCTTACAAAAAATAAGGGGACACAAAAAACATATCCAATAGATGCTAGATGATGCAAATAAGACTTAATCTAAGATTAATTGTAATTACTGAAAAATCAGAAGATATCCCAAAGGGCATGAAAACCTGTTTACTGAAATGATAGCTGAAAACTTTCCAAATAAGATAAGCAAATTTAACATATAAATAAGTGATGCACATAGAACCCCAAATAGCCATGAACAGAAAAGAACCTCCTCATGACAAATAGCTGAAATCCTAGAAGCCCAACACAAGAATAGAATCTTGAAGTTGTTAAAGAAAAGCAACAGATCATGTATAATGGAAAACTCATTAGAAGTATAGCAGGCTTCTCAACACAACGTTTAAGCATCAGGAGAGCTTAGGGTGAAGTGTTTCAAGCCCTAAAAGAAAACAATTTCCAACCCAGGCTGAAATACCTTGAAAAGCTACCTTTCAAAATTGAAGAAAGAAGATACTTTCATAAAAAAAACCTAAAGAAATTCATGACCATATAATGATCTCTTCAAAAATTCCCAAGAATATTCTAGAGAAAGACAATGAAATTAACAGTGACAACTTGTCTAATATGGTGAATACACCATATAGGTTGAAGAGTTAAGTAGAAAGGAAAGGTAGAGCATCAAAAAGAGGAAAATAAGACAACAGGGAAAAGTCAATATGTATCAGCAATAACTCTCAATGTAAATGGTCTTAATTCCCCAATCAAAGACACAGACTTGGAGAATGGATCAAGAAAGTCCGCCAGTGTACTGTATACAAAAAACTTATTTAAAACTCTCAAAGAAGTTCATAGACTAAAAATAGTGGGTTGAAAACAATATTCCAAGCAACAGGAAGCTGAACAAAAGCAGGTGTAGCTATCTTATATTCAGACAAAGTGGACTTCAAGCCAAAACTGATCAAAAGAGATAGAGATAGTCAGAACATATTGGTTACCATAACAATCAAACAGGAAGAGGCAACAATTGTTAATATATATGCACTGAAGAATGGTGTACTGAACTACATAAAACAAGCACTATTGTTTCATGAAGTTTTATAAAAGATCAAGTAGACATAATTATAATGAGGGATCTCATTACCCATATATGTATTCTTATAGTGGTATGTATATATATATACACATACATACCAACTAGACAAAAGATTAAATAAAGAAATGTTTTGGTTGAACAAAATCTTCAAAAAAGTGAGCTTAATAGATATCTATAGAGTTTTCCTCCAGGCATATAATACACATTCTTTTCAGCAGCACATACAATTTTGTACACAAAAGACCATACACTAGCCAGTAAACTATGTTTAATTAATTTTAAAAGAGTTGAAATTATACCATAAATATTATGAGACCATAACAAGATGATATTGGAAATAATCAACAAAAATAAAATGCAGAAATTATGCAAATTATGCATAGAAATAAACAATTCGCCCCCTTCCCACTTTTTGGTATCCCTTTAATAAAATTTTGGGTTAATGATTTGCTAATAGAGCAATTGGTTGTGTCATTAACTTTTATAGGATGAATAGATATTCTACATACATACTCTGTACATACATTAATTTTTCTATTTTATAGAAAAATGGTAAAACAAAACAAATCATAAGAGAGTAGCAATAGTTAATACATTGCATATTGTTATCTTTAAAGAAGTTACTCAGAATACATGATATGGACATAAAAATTTCTCCAATTGATATTAGTAAAAATCTTTCTTTTCTATAAACTAAGAGACACAAGTGATATCACTAACTTGCATTTCTCAGTAATATCTTAACTAAACAATGGGTTACAGGAGAAATCAAGGGTGAAATAAGACAATTTCTACAACTAAATGATAATGCCACTACAACATACCAGAACTTATGGGAAAAATATAAATAGTCCCATGAGGGAAGTTTACTTTATGTATATCCACATCACAAAAATAAAGCAAGTCCAAGTAAATAACCCAGTGATGCATCTAGAAAGGCAAGAACTATACAAATCCAAAGTTAGGACAGGAAGCGAGTAATTAAGATCAGTGCAGAAATCAATGAAATTGAGAACAAAAAGAAAAACAATTCCAATTGACAAATCCTTAGCCCATGAAGCTGGGAAGGGGGGAGGAGGGGGGGAGAGAGAGAGAGAGAGAGAGAGAGAGAGAGAGAGA
>PVLD010015601.1:0-47950 GCA_004027595.1 Dinomys branickii | reverse complement strand
AACTGTCTGACTAAATTTGCATGTCTGTATATGGGTCCATACATCTACAATTCGAAGATATCAATGGATAAACAACAACTACTGTTGAGACCATATCACCTTGTCTATAGATTAGTTGTGATTGTACTATTTTCTATGATAATGGGTGTCTGTTTGTCAATATGTTTTTGTACTTTTATGTTTCTAAAATAAAAAAAAATAAAATAAAATACATTGTAGGACTAAAAAAAAAAAAACATGAAGCTCAGTTTTCTTCAAATTAGCGTGGGATTTTGTGCAGGAGCTATGATCTTTTCATGAGTTGGAGGCTCTAGTGTCAGCCCTGAGCAAAAACAGAGGCAGGAAAATGAGAGGCTGGACTGGTGAGGCATTCTCTGTATGTGCTCATGTCATTTTTAGATTAGGACAGTGATAATGGGAATGAAGAGAAATGTGTACAGTCAAGAGATATTTGGAAGTTGGGTTACTGTATATGACTTTACATTGTAAATGATTTGGAGGTAAGACTCTGCAATGACTGTAGTGATAGCAATAACCGTTTGCTTTTAAAATAATCTAATCTAGCAACCCTAACATCTTCTTGTGTGTAAGGGGTTTAATTCCAACTCTGCAAGTACAGAGAGAAGACCTTCATGTACTTGTGATATATCCATGACAAAAAATAAATCCTGTCTCCATGCCGGCTTCTCAGCTTGTTTTATATTGTGGCACAGCACGTGTCATCTCATTTCTCTGCATTTTTCTTAACGATAGGTTTTCAAGGCACTTCAGGTACCCTGTTATCTTAAAAATCAGGGAACATGTGTTCATCCATCTGCCTAAGCCTTCCTCCCTTATTCTGACGTTCATTTTGGGATGCGTGACAACTACAACATGTTTTGAATGAAGAAAACGGACAGCCTATCACTGAAATCAGAGCCTTTTCAAAACCTACTTGAAACTGTTAGTCCTTTTATATCTATTTTGTCATATTTTGTTCATCCTGATGGTAGTTAAGATGATGATAACAATTTTCATGGAAAATGTTTGTTAGGGAATAAACCAATCACGGTTTCTTTTACCATATCTGCTATGTAGAGGCTCTCCAATTGTAAAAGGACATATGGTAGAGACCATGGATGTTGCACTGAAAACATGAGGTTTTTTAGCAGCATTTGTTAAATCAAATTAAATGTAACTCGGCTGCTTCCACAGATTCTAAGCCGATGTTTTGAAGAAATAAACTCTTTTAAAAGAGAAACTTACTCATTTTCATTTTATTTGCATAGCTGATGCTAAGTTTTCCAACCAACTCTCTTTCCATGTCAATAATCATATCCAGGCGAACCCAGGGAACTGTGTGAGCAATGAATTGACTAAAGAGTGTTTGGAGTTGGGATTTAGGTTCAGCTCTGAGTGCTCACTGCTTAGCACTTGCTGCTGACCTTTACAATTTGTCTGATTTCCTGTCACTGGAACGCATACCCAGAAAAATCCAGCTGCTGAGGTTATGCTTGTTGGAGAGATTTAGCGGATTAGACTGGGAGCAACAGGATTTTGGCTTTTGGCTTTGTTACTGAGAGTCTGTGTGACTTCAGACAGGATTCCTAGTGTCTTTGTCCGTCTCACTCCCTCAACAAACTGGCCCAACCTTTTTGCCCCTTTAGCAACAAATGAAAGGGGCAGCGAAGCAACGAGGATGAATGATAATACTAACATATTTTTCAGGGCCAACATAATTAAGTAAATTGGTGCTTCATGATATTTGAGCTCCTTGTGATCAATGAAAAGAGGATTAATTGGAAGACTTCATAGCTAAGAGGTAATCTTATATAACATGCTTCTTTTATTTACACTTTTGATAAATGTTTTATTATGTACCTTCCTGCATTGCTGAGCCTGAAGATTTCAAAATTCTGTTCAGTCATTTTTTTCATGGTTTACGTCTCTTTGAATACATAAGCTGACAGTATACCTCTTAGAAGAAACACTTTTCCATTACTGTGATTTACAAAGGATTTTGTTGTTCCACTTGACTCCAGACTAATTTTGCTTAGAGGAAAAGATAATGTGAGTGATGGGCCATGGTAAGGTTTGCTTGGATATGCATTAACGATTCAACTTGACGTTTCCATAAAATACTGTGGGTAAGAGATTTTATCCAGTACCTGCTTTTAGCAGATGCCTTGTTTTAAAAGGGTGCATTACTTTCCATAGGTGGGAAGTTAAATAGTTGACAATCAGCCACCAGCAAGTGACTCTGCTTTGGGCAAATGTTCATTTGGTGATTATTTAGTCCTTGATACCCTTTAGCTCATGAGCATTTATGGCCAACGGGAGATATGGACTGAACACCATGTGCAGTGATAGCTACAGTCCCCTGGGTCTGGTTCAGGAACTTACATAAAGTGATGGTGTTTGTTCCTCTCAGCTCAACTGGGGTTGACTCCATTGCCTGACATTATGGGTGAGCCTATGACTCAGGGTCTGAAAATGAAAGTCCAGTTCTGTTCTGTTCCCATGATGACTGATTCAGGAGTGTACGTGTTGTCCTATTCGGGCTTGTGATGGTTTAGAAAAGGAAATTCATTTTACCACCCTTGTTTTGACAGCAGAATGTAAATCTAAGGCTAATCTTGGCCATATTACCACCAGAGCTTATTTATTCTTGTAAAGGAACATAAAGAAATAAATAGTCTTCTAAAAACAGTGATATTAAAAATGGCTAATAAGTATTCAGTCTTTTAGCAATCAGATAAACACCAATTAAAATAATAAGAAGTATGATTTACTTTTTGAATTGGAAAATGACTAATTAATTGAATAATTTGTTGAACACTTAGGTATTGGAGAGGCTTCTTTGAAATACTCAAGTTGGTAGGGGTAGAGTTGTCTATTACTTTTAAGTGAGCAATTTGGAAATATATACCAATTTTTTTTTTCAGTGATGAAGACTTAACTCAGGGTCTCACACATACTAGGCAAGGGCTTTGTCACTGAGTCACATCCCCAGCCACCTGATGCACTATCTGTTTCAAGTTCTTTGTCCTCGTAATTGGAAAGCTATTCTAAGGAAGTATAGCAGAAAATGTCCCCCCACCAGTCAATATACTTCAGTTTCTGTTAGTTGCCTAGGTAACCTCCAGTGTACTTCAATTCCTGTAACTGCTGTTTCTCAAAGCAGCTGGTCACTATGATGCACACTGCACAAACCAATCCTCAAATGACAAGCCACCCTGACTCATACTTCTCCTTTCTACCCTATAAAAACCTCCATCCCTGAGTTGCACAAACCAATCCTCAAATGACAAGCCACCCTGACTCATACTTCTCCTTTTTACCCTATAAAAACCTCCATCCCTGAGTATCCAGGCCTGACATTTTGGGAATGAATCCCTATCAGTGCCTGTTGACATAAATAAATCTGCCTTCAAATTGTGGGTGATATTTTAGTGTTTCTGTTTGCCACTGCACCTAGCACATCAGCTGGAAAGACCAACTGTTCTGACCTCTGGTCACTGGTCATGGCCCCTGCAGATGGAGCAAAGACCTCTCCAAGTTCTGATGGGAAGGTGTGTCCTCAAGATTTCTCAAGTCCTCTCAGAAGTCAGGGGAGGATTCCTAGCCTGCTATTCAAGTGGCTCACACTGAACACTGACTGATTCTGGTAAGAACACCAGGGACACCAGTTCCAGTCTGTGCTTGCTCAGTTTGAGCAGAAGGAGAGCCTGATCATCTTTTGTTAGTCAGGCCTCCCTGTGGTTTGGGGGGAGGGACTGTCTTAACTCTGAGTGCGTGTTGAATGATTGTGCGAATGTCTGCAGTGGATGGCGAAAGCAATAGGCTGTTGCCTCTGTGCTCCATGGTGAGGAGGAGGGGCTCCTCTCCAAACTGTGGAGTGTGATGGGTCTCTAACCTGCGATTGTGTGTATGCATCTAGAAAGGACAAAACAGAGAACTCACTGATGTGTCTCCATAGTCCGAAAAGTCCCGATGTTGCCAAGAAGTAAGCAGCCAGGTGGGCATCTGAATGGTCTCTCTCCAGGGGGCACTCACCCTTTGTTGGTTGTGTCATCCTTTAAGGGTACACCACACACATGGAGGAAGTCAGCAATGGGAACTAATTAGTCCAAACCCGTGGTCCCTGAGTACAGGCCCAAGAATTTTAAAAAGGGCTTTTCTGGTAATTATGGAGTTAAAATAAAACCAAACTTCTGTTCCCTGAGAATTCCATCTTGGTAGATGAATCTCCCTTCATCAGCTGCTGCAGTTGCTGCCAATACCTATAGTTTCACCCAGGCTCCCGACTCGTCTACTTCCAGCCAATCAAAATGGTTCCAGTTCAATCCATCATTGTCTGCTCCTCCCTGGAGCTTTCTGCTTGACAGCTACCCTTACATGTATGCCCTGGCCAGATAGCATCCTCTAATATCCCCCAAGATGACTATCAGTTCCTGCTGACTCTACACAAAGCAACTGCTGCCTTTTGACTGAGAAAAAAACTGATTAATGAGAGAGATTCCTCCATGAACTGTCAGTCCTGATGAATGGGTAGCCATGGCCTTTCCCAAAAGTTGCCTCACCTAGGAGTACAGAATCCAGCAGAAAGAAATACAGCAACCCAGTTGAACACATCTCACAGGCATTGAAATAGGGAGGCAAAAAGTCCATGAATATGTCAGAAATTACTACTGTTACCAGAAGCCTGATAAAAGCCCTTCAGACTTTTATGAGAGGCTCTGCGAAGCCCACAGTGTGCGCCCCTCTGACCCTAAGGCTCCTAAAAGTGCACAGATGAGAAATGCAACCTTCATTGTACAAAAAGCACCGATATCTGCAAGAAAGTCCGACCTAATAAATGACCATATGGCCAAAGACCAATATGCAAGTTATAAGGGCTATGGACACCAAAAATAAATGCTCATTCACGCCAAAAGTTAAGGACTCTCAAAAGCTTCAGCCTGGATCAGATGACAATGTTTTCATCATTCTGATGGCCTCAAATAGGCCAGACTGGGCTCCTTTCTTCAGCTGGGTCACTGGGAGACCATACTTCATGTCTGCACTGGGGGCCAACGTGGGACTTTTCTGCCAGACAACAAACCTATTGACTTTCTGTCAAAAAGTTACCATCGCTGGGGCAACTGGGACTCTTGCTGCTCACCCCTTCTGCCAGGCACAAACTTGCAGCCTGGGAGGACATCTCACCAAACACAAATTCCTGTACATGCAAGAATGCACTTACCACTTCCGGGAAGATCCTGAGAAAAAGTGTAAAGGCCAGCTCACTGAGACTCAATTGCCAGAAGGGTTTCAGAACTCTCCCACCATCTCAGGGAGGCTCTGGCAACAGATCTAGCCATCCTGCCTGCCATCTTGTTCTCCAAGAAAAGAATGCTCTTTCTCTGAGTCTGGGCCATCAACCACCTGCCTCTGATTGTGTTGGGGCAATCCCCACCTGCATCAAACAGTATTCTATGCCATGATGAACTCATTTAGAACACACCCAGCAGAAACACCTCCACTGCCTGTAAAGAAACTCAGTGGGGATATTACCCAGTTCAGGATCTCTGAGCTATCAACGCTGCAAATGTCCTGGACTGAACTTCCCAGAGGTTCAAAAACTTGTTTACCCTGTCCGGAGAAGCCCCCACAGCTGACCTTGGTAGCTCCTCAACAGAAAATGTCACTGCACTTCTGCTTAACGACACCAAGCTGGAAAGGCGTAAAAGCTCTGCTGCAACATCTGATAGAAACTTGCTATGAGGTATCTTAGGGAAAAGGCATAAAAGGCAGAAATCTGCAAAGAAAAAGTTAGATGTCTCAGATTTGACTTATCAAAAAGGAAAGAGGTCATCTACTCCATTCCAGTCCCAACCACAAGGAAAAACACTCTGCAAATTCCTGGAAGCTGCTGGTTTCTATAAAATCTGGATCCCTGAGTTCACAAAAAACAGGGCCCCTATATGGTGACTTGGTCTGAAAAAGACTGACACTTTTTGATTGGGATCCAGAACAAGAAAAGCCTTCAATGATATTAAAAAGGCCCTCTCTACAGTGCCAATCCTGAGAATTTCAGATGTAACTGGAATTCAGCTTTGTTGATAAATAATGGCATGGGGCTTCAAAGATGATTACTCATAGTGTCAGCCCCTGGGAGTGCCCAGTGGCCTATTTGTGCAAATACTTGGATCCAGTCACTAAGAGCTACACTTCCTCGCCTCTGTACTCTAATAGCAACTGTCCTTCTGATCAAGAAACCTGAAAGGCTCACCTTAGGCCTGGATCTAACTTTACAGATGCCACATGCTGTACTGGACCTCTGGCATAACCATGGACATATCTGGCTCTCCAACAACAAGCTCACCCAGTACCAAGGACTCGTATGCAAAAATCCTTGCCAGACTCTGGTGGTGATAAAACCACTCAATCCTCCCATGGCCATGCCCACCAAGCTGGGCCCACCAGACCATGACTGCCTGGAACTGACTGATGACCTGTTCTCAAGCTGACCAGATTTAAAAATAAACCCCCTGACAGATGCTGAGCACCGTTTACTGATAGAAGTAGCTCTATTAGGGATGCAGTCTAACAGGCTAATATGCTGTGGTCACGAGGACAAAGTTATTTTGGCAGAGGCTCTCCCACAGGAATGGTCTGCACAGGAAACTCAACTATGGGCCCTCACATAGGTGCACGGTTAGTCTGAAAACAAAAATGTCTACTGCTTCCTGCTACTGTCTGGAAACTTGCCAAAACAATAAAACATCCTGAGCCACAAAGGGAAAAGCCATCCCATGCCTGGATAGCATCTGCTCCACTGTCTGCCAACAACGCCAAACCTGCACTGAAAATTCCAGTCCAGAATCCCAACCCCCTCCAGGGAACTGATTGACTGAAACATCACACTTTGAACATACTAAAGTAAATCCTTGTAAGGGTTACAGGTATCTATCTGTGCTTATATGCACCTACTCAGGCTGGCCCAAGACATTCTCTACCTGCACCAAGAAGACAACAGAAGTTTGTAAGTTTCTGCTGTTAGAAAGCATCCCCAGATATGGCCTACCCTTGACCATTGGCAGTGATAATGGGCCTGCATCTATAGCAGAGATAACTCAAAATTGACAGAACTATACAACATATAGGCCATAAAGCTCTAAAAGATTTTAAAAATTAAAAACATAACCCTACAGGAACAGCTTGTAACCAGCTCCATAAAAATTTAGCTCAAAGACCAACTATACCTTTAGATATCCCTGCACACATATATAATCCAGGTGCATATTAACTGCAAGTTTCAGAAATCCAGTCTTAAGTCCATCATTCCATAGTTTTGTGTTTATTTTGGCAGGGGGGAGATTCTGAGGATCAAACTCAGGACCTTGTGCTTGTCAGGCAGGCACTTATTCCACTGAGCTATATCCCCAGCCCCCAAAACTTTTTCATATATACATACATATTGGTACCAGGAATTGAACTCATGACCTCAGGCTTACCAGGCAAGTGCTTGGTCACTGAGCTATGTCCCCAGCCTCTGTCATTCCATAGTTAAAAGAGCCCATCCAGCTGATTGCTAGAGAGTTTACTTGGACCAGACAGCTCCTCGGAAGCTCACTTTGAAGAGACAACATACCCAAAGCCCCATTCTGGTCACTTTAGATGCTGACCAGTCTGTGCACAGCTGAAGCTGGAGGACACTGTCCACAAGATCGCTCCATATCTCAATCCATTATTCTTCCTGATTTTTCTGCCTTTTCAGGCTGCTCACCCCAGTCATTGATTCCATTTCAGCTCATGTAGGTACTTGATCTTGTACTGTCCAATTTGGGTTGTGCTCCCTGCTCTCCTGCTAGCTGTAGATTTTGTCTTAGCTCTATGAATGGTTGCCCCAAGAGAACAGAAAACAACCAGCGAGGCCCTTCTCCTTATTCTACGATTGACCAAGGTTTGACGAATATCCAAGACACGTTGGATGTTCTCCTAGATCAGATGAACTCCTTCAATTTCTTGCCAGAGTAAATCATACTCAGTAAGGGGGAAACATATCTTTCCCTAAAAGAATACTGCTACGATGTTAATAAGGGAAACAAACCACAAACTCCTGATTTAAAAAATACCCCAAAAAACTAACAATCTTGGGGACCTTGGTTAGGGCCCATCCTAGGATCACCTTCTAATTGGGCCTTGTATAATTAATTGGCTTACCTGGTTCATTTCAAAGATCAATATAACATGTCCAGCAAAGATTTCCTGGGAAACTAAAAGAGAGGGCAAATGAAACAGAGCATGCTGCCCCCTATGGCCAGTGTATTTTGGTTTCTGTTAGTTGCCTAAGTAATCTCCAGTTTACTTCAGTTCCTGTTGCAGTTCCTGTTACGTCTGTTTCTTAGAAAAGGCTGGTTGCTATGATGCACAGTGTACGAACCAATCCCCAAATGACGAGCCACCCTGCCTCTGTACTTTCCCTTTGCTACTTCATAAAAACCTCCTTCCCTGAGCCTTCGGGACCTGATATTTTTCTAATGAATCCTTATCAGTGCTTGTTGATGTAAATAAATCTGCTTCCAGACCCTAGGTGATGTTTTGGTATTTCTGTTTGCCATTGCAGAAGTAACCCCAAATGTGAAAGGGACTGACAGTACAAAACTGCAAACAACCAATATACAAGATAAGAAAACATTAAGCAAGTTATAGTAGATATATTTAAAGATATAGTTGAAGACCAAGAGAATACAAAGCACAAAATAAGCACATGGTCCCTTGACTCCATCTACCTCACAAATGATTTGGTATCTTTGGTCTCTACAGTGTCCTTCAAAATAAATTAAGCAAAATCTCTGTTGTACACTGTGAATGCCTTTCCCCCACGCTCTGAGAGCCACTGCACTCTCTAAGCTCCGGGGGCCAGCTGGGATGTACTAGGCCAAGGAATGTTAGGCTCTGCTCTAGGGTGCAAGTGTTGGTGGAATAACTATTTCCAAGTATTAAAACTTAGGTTTTCTGGAGGCCTGAAGAGTCTTCAAGGAAACGGCAAGGGAACAAAGTAAAGAGGAGTGGAGATTTTAAAATTATATGAACATAACTGCAAGTCAAGGAACATTTTTGTTTTTCAGTGCAGAGAATGCAACTTTGTACACACTAGGCAAATGCTCTACCACTGAACATGCCTTCCCTCAGTCCCAGGAAACTTCAGGAAAACAAATGTTTTCCTTTCTTTTTCTTTCTTTCTTTCTTTCTTTCTTTCTTTCTTTCTTTCTTTCTTTCTTTCTTTCCTTCTTTCCTTCTTTCCTTCTTTCCTTCTTTCCTTCTTTCCTTCTTTCTTTCTTTCTTTCTTTCTTTCTTTCTTTCCTTCTTTCTTTCTTTCCTTCTTTCTTTCCTTCTTTCTTTCTCTCTCTCTCTCTCTCTCTCTCTCTTTCTTTCTTTCTTTCTTTCTTTCTTTCTTTCTTTCTTTCTTTCTTTCTTTCTGTCTTTTTGAGACAGGGTATCATTATGCAGTTCAGACTGGTCTTGAGCTCACTTTGTAGCCCAGGCTTGTCTGGAACTTGCAACAATCCTCCTGCCTCAGCCTCTTGAGTGCTGGAATTACAGGCGTGCAACACCACGCTCAGTTTTTCTTTCTATTTGTGTGACTGATTACATAACTTGTCCAGTGTACAATTTGAATGTGTGTGGGTGCCTTGGTTTAAAATTCAAGAGAAAGCTATAGTTACAGGTATACGGATGTTCTGCTTTCTTCCATGGAGTCTTTTGACCATTTCCCAGTATTTTTTGCTATTTAATGTCATTCTAACTAAAGAAAATTTTATATTTTTTATTTGAAAACAAATTTTATTTAAAAAAATTTATTTTAAAGTAAAGGAAACAAAACCCCCTTCTGCGAACAAAGGAAAAACAAAATTCCAAAACAGTATGACAGGATGGTAACAATGGTTAATACATTATGTATTGTTATCTTTAAATTAGTTACTCAGAGTATAAGACTTCAGCATTCAATTGCCCAAACAATATTAGCACAGTCCTATCTTTTCAATGAACTGAGAGAAATTAGTCATATAACTATTTTAATGATCTTTTGCATATATTATATATGTACATATTTTAATTTTTCCCCTTCCTTCTTTTCAGAAAATTTTAGATATTAACTGCTTAACATAAATTTTCCTGTTCATTTTTATGCTGTGGAGGTCTGGTTTTAAGTGTAACTATCAGAGTACCACATAAAAAGAAATGAGAAGTTTCTGGCTTCTGGTGTGCCAGAAGAAACAAACACAAATTATAGTCAGGACGGGTGGAAGCGGGAAAGAAGGATGGTCTGAAGCACAGAAGAGCAGGTGTTTGTGGGTGAGCGCAGAGCCTCCTGGCTGCATAAGAGCCTACGTCTTTGGGTCAGTCAGGTACCTGCTTCTGCTCCTGTTAGGAAATGGAACCTATGCACCTCGGCTCAGAGTGGGTTTTAGGGACCCTGTGGGTCCATCTGAATCCACAAGAAACGAGTGACTCTTAGACCTTTAAACCTCACTGGAATGGGATCAGAATCTGCGTGAGGGTTGTGCAGAGGCTTGCCCTGTCCGGAGAAACTCTCTGGCAGGCTGCCCAGCAAATACACAATGGTATCATGAGACTAAGAATGGGGTCAGCTGGCACCCTATATGATATCTACATGTAGGCCCTACCCAATCCATGTCTCACCTAGGCTCCTACCAGGGCGAGAACTGTAACTGTGGAGCAGAAGAGGGAGATGAGGGTGTGGAAAGGAGGCCAGCACCAGGAAGCAGGCTGCTAAGAACCGGCCCCCCAGAGGTGCGAGCAGGACCATGTGGGAGGAGAGTTTCAAGACAGTGGTGCTGTTTATTCCCACAGTCCTGCTGAATTTCACTCAGAACATTCAGAGATAACATTATAAAGATTTTGCTTGTTGATTTTGATTTGTTGAGACCCGGGTCTGTGTAGCCCAGGCTGGCCTTGAGCTCTTGATCCTCCTGCCTCAGCCTCCCAAGTGCCAGGGTTATAGTCACATGTCACCATATCAGGCTGTTATAAAGAATTTTAACAGTGCAACCACAGATCACTAAACCCCAACTGTGGGGCTCCGTGTGGCTGCTCAGGTCGTGTTGCCTGTATGAAGGGGCCCCTTGCCTAGATGACCTTGTTTCGTCCTTCCAGCTACACAACATGTATGTAGCTCTAGTCCAGGCGTCTTTCTGTCTTTCCTTCTCTCAGTGGTTAGAGTTTAAAGGTTATATAGCCTCATTTAGTACTTGTTAAAAATACTACAGGAATACAACCAACTAGACCCAAATTAGACCCTTGGCATGGTCAACACTAATGTGAACAGTGCTTATCCTCTTGTGAAGAGATTTTGGTTTCCCCAGATGGTTTGTGAAAGCCATAAATATGTAAAATTATTATGTGTCTGTTAACAGTAAAAAGATGTTAAGAAAAGGAAAAACAAGGTTTAGAGGGTAGAGATCTTGTTTTATACTTGCTTTTATCCCCCCCTTGGTGCCTAGCAGGTGACTTGAGTTTTCTGTTTGTGATGAGGATAACATGTTGCTGGGGTTTGAATGTCCTCTTTCAAGTTTATGCTGACATTTATTTGCCTTTGTGGTGGTATTGGGAAATGAGATCTTTATGAGGTGGTTAGGTTGTGAGAGCTCCCTTCTCAGAGACAGATTAACGCTGTCACTGCAGGAGTGGATCAGCTATGGCAGGAGTGGCTTTGTTATAAAAGCCACCTCTCTCTGTCTGTCTCTCTGTGTCTGTCTGTCTGTCTCTCTCTCCTGCAATGTCATGATGTAGCATAAGGGCCCTTGCAAGATGCCAGTTCATGCTTTTGACATCTCAGGTTCAGAACTGTGAGAAATTATTCTTTTCTTTTTAATTTACCCAGTCTGTGGTATTCTGTTATAGTCATGAAAAATGGACCCAAGATGCATGGTATGGTAAGTTTACTCTCTCCAACTGAAATAGTTACCTTCTTTAGAATAATAGACACCTGGCCAGTGTTCAATGAATATCTGCGACTTCATTAAGAAAGAACATTGAGTCACATGACTTTAAAGCTGGAAGGAAGATGGGATGGCACCAGACACTTTGCACAACTGCTCCAAAATCAAACAGGTTATTGTTGATGGTCCCGATCAGAAACCATGTCTTCTAATTCTCAGTTCAAGTGTTTCTATAATATATATAATATTGCTTCTCCTAAAATTTTAATTAGCAACCTATTTTGAAACTTTATAAGCTCAGGGCTAGTTATACATATGGGAAGAGGACTTAAGCTATGTCTGAGAAGGACAAATTTTGCAAAAGAGAGTTATTTGAAATGTGATTGCAAAACTACAGTGAATGCTTAAATAAAAAATTATTACAGCCACAAACACATTGCCATTAATCTCCCTCAAAATATTACTCTGGGTTCAAACACACTTATCCCATGGGCTTAGATGGCTCCCAGTAGCAGAGTTCACAGTATTTGCATTCACATTTTGTAAAGACACTCAAGAAAGAGGACTTCCAGAGCTGCTTCAGAAAGTGTAAGAGCAATGGGATAAGTGTGTTCAGTGTGTGTGTGTGTGTGAATGTATTTTGACAGAATTATTAGCGATGTGTTTTTTGCTGTAATCCATTTTTAAAAATTTAAGTATACACCATATATTTTGATCACCCTTGAACATACTAGAATATGATTAATCAGCAACTTAGGAGAAGTTAGTGAGAAAAATGAACAGTTTATTCACATAATGTGAATAATACTCATGTTTTTATTTTCTTGCTAAGTCTCTGCTGCTTCCATGTGATTTATTCTTTGTGGTATAGAAATGGAAAACATAAATTCCAGACCAACTTCTACTGTCATTCTGTACCTAGAAAGCAGACTGCCGTCATTGTCAACAGGGCTGCTATAAACATTAATCTGCTCTTTCTCTACAGATAGACCAGTTTATTTCCCTAATCAGTACAATTTACTTGACACAATTTTGCTGAAAACCTCAGTGTTAGATTCTGCAAAGAATATTAAAATAATTAAACTAGCAAAACAAAATGACTTCATTTTTTAAAGAGCCCAGGAACAAAGAAAGGACAGAGGAGGTCTATTTGATATTGTGTTTCATTCTGACCACTGCTGCATCTTAATTATGACTAATCAAAAGCTGAAATAATAGACAAAAATCTAAATACCTCAATGGGGAAGCAGGAGACGTGGAATATAGTTCCTGTTTAGCTTTTAATTAGCTGTATGACCTTGGGCAGGTCATTTAATCAGACTGGATCCTCGTTTTTTCATCTCTAAAATGAGAGGTTTGGATGAGAGGTAATTTTAAAGTTCCCTTCGAAGTCTCAAATCCCAATTTATGATTACAATATATTTATGTGTGCTAAGCAGTCATCTAATTTATTCCAGATTATGGCAAAATTAACTTATAATTAGTCTATGTTCTCCTCACTTTAATTGAGAACACTGAGTAAAACTGAACTTACCAATTGAAATCAAGATGAAACAAACCTTTTAATGTCAGTAATGTTGGTAAGAAAGTTAGTCAGTAGTTAAGGTCCAAATGATTATTACATTTCTTTCTGTTTAACTTTTGCCTAATCCATAGTTGCTGGATGGGGAAGCCCTGCTGTCCTGTGTCTTTTCATTTTGAGTTTAAGGACAAAGTTGTGCATGTAAATCTTAGTTAAGGATGGAAGAGAGTACAAGAAAGCATTTTGACCGAGATCTCACAATTCACCTACTCTTTGCACTAAATGAGTTTCCTCTTTCAGGCTGTGGTTAGTCCTGATGTTTTCATGGTGCACTGGGCAGGATGGTGTATATGCACATACAATTTAGCCACAGATCATGCCCAGACCCTCTGGCAACTAAAAATGGTATTTAGGTGGTCTTGACCCGGAGGACTCACGTTTGACAGGGTACAATACAGAAGAACTCACACTCTTATATATGTCCTTAAGGGTTTTCTTAAAAACTATATTTCAGCATATCTTTGCTTTCCTTTGATTCCTTTGAGGTTTGAGGGTGGTCACTGGCAGAATTACACAAATAGAGTGTTCACAGCTCAGCAGTCTTTGGAGCCCCATTCGGAGTTCGACCTGGGTGGCACAGGAATACATGCCAGTGAGCAGCCAGGACAGATCTGTTCACTGAAATTAAATGACTCAGGATAGAGCCCTGAAAACTTCCATTAAAAGGCACGAAAGACTTTAAAATTGTAGTAGTAGAAAGAAGTCTGACTTAAAAATTACTAGTCGCTTGAATGTATTAATCTACTCAGAAATGTATATCTTTTTGTAAGTCCAGAATTGGTATTTTTTAGACTTTTAACACTATGAGTCAAAGTAGATTTTTGAACTGAGTTTTTCTTTATATAAGAAGCTTTAAAAATAAGGGAACCTATGTGAACCAGAAACACAATGTCTTTGTGCTCTTACTCTAGCAAAAATGGGTGGAGACAAATTAGAAGATGAGGCAAATGTTCCCTAAACATAGGCTATAAAATACAGCACATTCTTCTAAATTTACATCCTTCTAGTGATGTTATCAGTCACCCTGATGGAATCAAGCTCAATTTCCCTGAATTCAACATTGCTACTTAATTAAATATCTAGGATCCTAATTAGTACAGTATTGACAATTTGTGCTTATTTTTCTGTTATTTTAAAATATTGAGATTTGTTAATCTTACTGTTAATAATCTACCTAAGATCAGTCTTCATTCAAAATTCACAATGATTAGGCATTCATACTGTATTATAAACAAAAGTATGTCCATTTTTCAAAGAAAATACTGTCAATTGTAGTTTTTTAAGGTAGTGGCTATTTCAGATTCTGCTGTCTCATTAGAGGCAGGATAAGTAGCTGGATAAACATTAAAGTAATTAATTTTTAATGTTTTCTTCCTACTATTGGACATTAGAAGTAACTTAGGTTAAGAACTGTCTGTGAAGTTGTTTCCCCCTTGGTCGTCAGGCCACCCATGCTGAATAGCCACAGAGTCTGATTTCTATACCAAGGCAATATTTTCCTACAGTAGTCTCCATACCATGCTGGAATTGGCATGAAATAGGGTCCTCAGACCTGGCTTTCCTGGGACATAGTTATGTGTTCTTCTCTGCCTTCTTGCCAGGGTGATTATTCTTGGGAAAAAGCTACTTCCAAAAGGATTATAAGAAACTTGCTGGCTGCCAAAGGAGGGATTTTGAGAAAAGCTGTGGTGCTGGAAGAAATGATCCTGACCACATATGTTCCCTGAGCTCTCACAGAGAGCGAGCTCATAAAAAGGAGCCTTTTAGAGAGACAGATTTTTCTCCTATTGGAAAGCAATGGGAACTAAACATAGTCCCCCCTAAACATAGCCTCTTAAATACAGCACATTCTTCTACATTTCCATCTTTCTAGCGATGTTACCAGTTACCTACTCTGCAACTACAGAGTAGAGATTCAGGATGGGAAGCAGCATTTTTCTCCACAAGTCATGGAAAGGCCGGTGCTTTTCATGTGCAATTTAACAAATCAGAAAGTAAGCGAGACAAATTGAAATCCATACTGAATCTGTTAGGATTGTGCTAGAACTGAGTCAGTGAATGAGTAATGATTCATTTTGTGCAATGTGGTGTCTTCCAAGACCTTCCTGGAGATGAAAAGGCATGAGGAAGTCAAGCCACGGACAACGCTTACTGAATACTTGCCTTGGGAGGGTTATTCTCTCTGTGTTCTGTTGACTCACATTATCTCCCCAAGATATAAAGACAGGTTCCATTTTCTCTGTAAATATGGAATCTAGGAAACATCAAGTGAATTACGCAAAGTGGTCTTTTATAATCAATTTGGACCAAAGGATGAAGACAGGGATTTTTTATTTCAAACTCTGTGGTGTCTAAGCTAAAATTCTTAGGGAAGTCCTCTGGTCAGAAATAGGAGGACCTGTTCATTCATGGCCCAAGCCAAACTGGGTAGTAGGCTCTGTATTTTTGATAACTGTTTTGGTTTTCTTGTGAAGATAATGTGAGTCATAAAAAAGTAGGAGAAATTTGAAAACCTACAATGAAACTTGATGGCTTAAAGCAATCACACAGTTTTTAAGCTTCCATGGTTTTTATGGACACTAATTTAAGAAGGAATCTGGCAACCGAGCAGTTCTGGCTCTGGTATTTCCAATCAGGTTATAGCCAGACAATGGGTGCAGGTAGAAATGGAGGCGGCTAGGACCCCCAGCAGCTTCCCAGGCACCTCTCTTTCTGTATAAGCACAAGACCATTCAGTGGCCTCTGTGGGGAGCTTCATTTGGAGTTTGTCACAGCACACCAGCCTCAGGGAGAGAGGGCTTTTAAACCTGGCATTCTAGAGCTCTGCCAGAAATGTTTCTGTAAACTGGGGAGTAGCTGTGTCTGAAGTTGAGACCTCAGACACATACAGCTTTGATTTCCCTGATTGGAATGATCCTTCTTAGAAACCATCTCATCTGAATAAGCTTTATTCTTTAGCAGTTTTAGGTTACAAAAGAAATGGAGCAAGAAGTGCAGAGAATTCCCATATGTACTTTACCCTATACATGCTCAGTCTCTCTTACTATCAAAATCCTAAACCAGAAAGATGTGTTTGTTAACATCAATAAACCTATATTGATGCATCATTCTCCACTCAATATGCACAGTTTCACCAGGCATGGTGGCTCATGCCTGTAATCCCAGCACTTGGGAGGCTGAGGCAGGAGGATCATTGCAAGTTTGAGACCAGCCTGGGATACAAAGTGGACTCAAAGCCAGCCTGAACTGCATAGTGAGACACTGTCTCAAAAAAAGAGCACAGTTTCTATTAGGATTTCTTGGTGTGTACATTCTATGGGCTTTGGGATCCACTGCCGTAGTATAAGGCAGAGTTGTTTTACGCTCTATATTGTTTATGCTTCTCTTCTTCCCCTTACCGAGCCCCTGCCAACCACTCACCTTTTTACAATCTCCACAGTTTTGCTTTTTCCAGAATGTCATATGATTAGAATCATATAGGCCTCAGGTATTTCAGATTGGTTTCTTTAACTTAGTAATGTGCATTCAAATTTCTACTTTTTTATGGCTTGGTAATTTATTTATTTTTAGTGCTGCATAACATTCCATCATTCAGATATGCCATAATTTATTTATCCATTTACCTACTAAAGGATATCTTGCTTCCAAGTTTTGACTTTTATGAATAAAATTTCTATAAACACGAATATACCAGTTTTTTGATTTTTGTGGTTTTTTTGGTGTTTTTGAGACAGAGTCTTGCTATGGAGTACAGGCTGGCCTTGAGCTCACTTTGTAGCCCAGGGTGGTCTCAAACTTACAATGATCCTCCTGCCTCAGCCTCCTGAGTGCTGAAATTACAGGCATGCACCACCACGCCCAGTAGATATGCCAGTTCTTATGTGGACATGTGCTTACTTAATTTGGGTAAACACTAAAGAATGCAATTGTTGAATCATGTGGTAAACCGTGTGTCAGAAACTGCCCAGCTGGTTTTTATAGTATCTGAACTATTTTGTATTCCCATCAGCAATAAATTTGCATTTCTGCTGCTCCACATCCTTGCCAATAGTTGGTGTTGCCAATGTTCTGGAGATTGGCCATTATAAATAAGTTTATGGAATTACATCTCATTGTTATTTTAATTTGCAGTTCCTCAATGACATATGATGTGGAGTTTATTATATGCTTATCTGACATTTCTATATTGTTATTTACTTAGTGAAAAATTTTTTTTTTTCCGGGACCGGGGATCGAACTCAGGGCCCTAGTGCTCAGCGGCAAGCACTTAGCCCACTGAGCTGTACCTCCAGCCCTTAGTGAAATTTCTGTATCATCTGGCCATTTAAAAATTTGTTTCAAATTTGTTTACATGTTGTTGATTTCTGAGAGCTCTTTGTATAGTTTGAATAGCAGTCCTCCATCACGTAAGTCTTTGAAAATATTTTTTTCCCATTCTGAGGCTTGTCTTCTCATTCACTTGACAGTGTCTTCTGCAGAATACAAGTTTTAACTTTTAATGAAAATCAGTTTATCAACTGTCTCTCTCAAGCATTATGTCTTTAATGTTATAGAATCTAGGTTTTACATATAAGGAGTTCCTGGAGAATATCCCATAGGGAAGGCCTGAGCACAAAAATTGATGCCTTTTAGAATAGTGGTGAAAATAATCAGATATGTGAATTCATGTGGGAGGAAATGACATTTCAGTCATTTTGGCAGATGAAAGACAAAATGAAAAGAGACACAATTTTGCTCTGCTAATCCTGGAGAAATTACATCTTTGTAACTCAAAGATGGCAATAGTTGGTAAATGTGATATGCTGCGTTCATATTGTTAGTATATCTTTAAGAAATCTCATATACTGAGATAAGTCCAGACAGAATTAATACGCATTGCATAAGAGTGCTGAAAAATAAAGAATGTGTTGTAATCAAGAGTGAGAGTTTGCATTTAAGATGCTTTACTTTGGTAATATCTGC
Organism: Dinomys branickii; assembly: GCA_004027595.1. Classification (NCBI taxonomy): domain Eukaryota; kingdom Metazoa; phylum Chordata; class Mammalia; order Rodentia; family Dinomyidae; genus Dinomys; species Dinomys branickii. Next base: position 29,476 of record PVLD010015601.1, on the reverse strand, counting down.
ATTCATTATAGACTAATATAGTTACTCTCATAAAAGACCTAGAAATATCAAGGTTCGAATGCAACAAATCCCGTATTTCCCTCATATAACAATTCTGAATTGCATGTAGGTCATCCCAGGGCACAAAATAATTCTGGAGCTTGGATTCCTTCTATCTTGTTGATATGTCATTCTTGAGGGTATTGTTATCTTTGAAATTGCCTAAGTAGTTTTATGCTGTGTATCTGAGTCTAAGACAAAGAGGGGTAGAATAGATAGAAAAGACTTCAAGTAAGTTCCTTTTTCAAAGAGTTGGCCAAAAATTTGCACATTTTTATGTATTTCCCCTTTGATGGAATTTAACCATATATGTCTGCCTAGGTACAAGGAAGTCTAGAAAATGTAGCTCCCAGCTTGACAGCAATGTGTTTAGTGAAAACATAGGATTTCTTTTTATTGTGGTGCTAGGGATTGAATCCAGGGCCTTGTATATATATGCTAGGCAAGCACGCCACCACTGAGCTACATCCCCAGCTACAAACATAGGATTTCTATTTCTAAATAGAAGAAGTGATGGTATCAGGGGGTCTACAAACTGTCATAAAAAATATCATGGGATTAGCCAAGTGTAGTGGCACATGCCTATAATCCAAGGTATTTATGAGGTTGAGCAGAATAATCTCAAATTCAAGGCCAATTTGGGTTACTTGACAGGATTTGGTCCCAAACAAACAGGTGGAGGTCAGGGAGTATAGTTCAGGGTTTGATACCCAGTACTAAACAAAACTAATTATAGCTAGAATTGTTCACGGCAGGGATAACTTTGCTAAAGTTGGTATATGTTCCTTGCTCTCACTTTTCCCACCTGAGAATACCCAGACCATAGAAGAGGCCTGCCCACCTGGGGGGCCAGAAAGAATGTTGCTGGAGAGCTCTCCTGCTCTGGACTTATAAGGTACTTTTTTTTCTTTTGCTTCGAAATATTTCTATGAGAACTCTTTGTTATTGGTGGTATTGCATAAAAAGAAATCCACAAACATATTTATTGAGCACCTATCATGCGCAAAATTGCCTTGGGAGGTATGAGAGAATAAAACAATATGAGATGACTCTTGCCTCCAAAAAGGACAGAGTCAGTGTAGACTCAATTATGAAAAGTGAAAGAGCAATGAGATCATAAATAATAAAATAATAACTTAATATGTCATTATGCATTATGTGCTTTGCAGCACAAGAAGCTTTACACTCATTGAGGACTTACCTACGTTCCCTACAGGGTGGGCTCTCTCATATGACAGAAGCAGGGCCAAAGCAATGGTACTAAATGGCAAGGAGCTGTAAATCCGTGTAGAGACTGATAACCCCACTGTTATGGTTGATACACTGTGTCAACTTGGGGAATCTGGAGATTTAACTGAGTGATTCAGAGTGCTTACTTTGTATACATCCTGAGCCTGTGGAAGAGGAGGGCATGGAGATTATGTGAGAGGCACCCGCCCCCTGGGTGGGGTAGGCTGTTTACAATGTAGGGGAGAAAAGGAGGCTGCTTGCAGCCATTCCACACATTTGCTGGTTGTTTGCTCCCATGAACAGTTTGCCCTCTGCCATGTGCCACTCTGCCTCAGAACCAGCCAAATATGGACTAAAAACCTCCACAAACTGTGAGCTAAATAAACCTTTCCTTCCTTCATTTTGGGTGTTGGGTATTTTGTCTCAGCAACGAGAGAAAAGTAACCAAGACACCCACTCAGCCCAAACCATCTGCCTTCTTACATCCGTTCATGAACCGATGAATGCCACAGAGAGAAGTAGAACACAGCACGAGGATGCAGGGCATCCTGGAAGTTAAAGTCCTCTTAGGAAGTTTCTTGAAAAAGCGAGTCTCACCTATCATGGAAGGATGGACAAAACAGAGAAAAGGAAGGAGACCTTCAGAGAAAATGTTGGAAAAGGACAGACCCTTCCTGGGACTAGCTCGTCACTGCGGCTAGCTGGAGTGAAAGGTAATGGAGAAATACAACAAGAGGGACCAGGGCTAAGATCAGGTTCTAAAGGACCTTGAATACCCAACCAAGGAAGCTTTTCAAGGCCCTGCCTATTGTGGAAAGTAAAAGCGTGAGTTGGGTTGCAGATGTTTTTGGCGGTACCAGGGATCGAAATCAGGACTTTGCACTTGCCAAGCAGGCGCTCATTCCACTGAGCTATATCCCCAGCCCTGCAGATGTTTATGAATAACACACCACACCTAGACAGTGATGGAAGACCGTTTAGCAAATGTTAGATTTCAATGTTAAATGGGAGTTACTAATCACACTGTTTCTTTCTAGAAGCTGGGGCAACCACACAAAGTTCCATTTTGAAGATCTTTAGTTGCTAAACCATGTTTTACAGACTTGGGTCTCTGAGGGTTTGATCAGGTTTTGTTTATTCTGTCTGATGAGCCTGGTCTCACACAGCTTTCTTGGGGCTTCCTAAACATAGGAGTCTTCAGAAGGAAAGAGTTGTAGCTCAGGGCTGCCTCCCCAGGCCTGTCCCTGCCTCAGGTGTATGGGGCTGCTCTGCCATTACCAGGTCTGGGCGTAAAGCACTGCGAACATGGACTCAAGCCTTGTACATCTGTGTTTTCATGGCTGAGGGCAGTTTCCTATTGAGGTGCCTTTTCTTTCATGGATGATCAAAACAAATGCATGAAAATGCTTGCTTAGCCACTGTAACTCTACTTGTGGCTACATTAAGAATAAGGAGTAATTTAATAGAGGAACAGGCTATCTTGGAGTCTGCCTGTCTAGCATCCTTTCATAGGCCAATGGAGAGCATTTGTTGAAATGTTAGTTAGATACAAACATATAATGTGTGTACATTAGTGTGTTCTTGATGCCAAGCACAGTACCTGGTGTATAGGGGATTTTTACTAAGCTATGTCGAATGATTTGAATTAAGTAATCTATGTAAAGTAGTTGTGAAGGGCTGGGGATATAGCTCAGTGGAATAAGCGCTTGCCTAGCAAGCGCAGGGTCCTGAGTTCGATCCCCAGTACTGCAAAAAAAAAATATATATTTTTTTTGTAAAGTAGTTGTGAGACAAATATTAGTAAAAATTATTAATGTACTTGTGTTTATCAGGTATTTTTTGTTTCTTTTTGTTTTAAAAGACTCAGATCTTTTAGAAGGGAGAGATGAGGGAAGAAACACATGAAAATCATCTCCAAATTTATTTTGTCAGAGATAATCACTAGTAATATTCAGGTATGTTTCTTCCAGTCTTTTCTTTTCTACATATATATTAGTTCATACATGAATTTTTTTGTTTTTTTTTTTGAGACAGAGTCTTGCCATACAGTTCAGGACTGGTCTTGAGCTCACTTTGTAGCGCAGGCTGGTCTCAGACTTGCAACGATCCTCCTGCCTCAGCCTTCTGAGTGCTGGGATTACAGGTGTGTGTCACCACGCCTGGCGTGAATTTTATTTTCTTTAAACCAGTGCATAACCTGGAGAACAGAAGCATAAAGAATGCTACATCACTTACTGCATTATCTTTGCTTCTGTAGACTTACAGGGCAAAGTGCAAATAGATCTTAACGGAGTCATATCAGCTTAATTTTATCCATCAGGATCTGAAAGTATCAATATATATACTGCAATACCCATCCTCTTTATGCTCTCAATTTCTCAGCATACAGTGAAGACCTAACCTATATTAGGTCAAAACAGCACAAAATTTAAAAGGGACATGAAAACTTGCAAAGTGTTGAAATCATTCAGCTTTTTGATTTACATAGTCATTTAGTAGTACACGGCAGTTGTAACCCCAACCTTCTTCTCTAAGGCTTTTACAAAAGGAAGAGAGGCAGGAACTGGTGGTGTCTGCCCGTAATACCAACACCGTAGGAGGCCGAGGCAAGAGGATTACAAGTTCCAGCCCATCCTGGACAGTTTAGTGAGATCCTGAGTAAAATAAAATGAGTAGGGGCTAGGGACATAGCTCAGTGCAAAGGCCCTGGCTTCAGTTCCCAGTACACCAAAAACAAACAAACAAAAATCTCAGAGACTTAAATACTGCCTCTTGTTTATTTTGCTAACACAGCATTGCAGCCATTGAAATTGGCTCCTAGAGGAGGCTCCAGTCCAGAGATCTATGGTGAAGATAGCAGTTGGACCAGAGAAGTATTTTAATACGTTGGCGTTGTACACTTGGGCACTATCCTCGTTTTCCATAAGCCTTGGAAGGTCTGTCCACAAACTTGGAGAAATTGTTTTGAATACCCCTCTCCCCACCAATATGCTAGGTAAAAGAATGAGCTTTTCATAAGCATGGGATAAGGAGATTTATATGAAGGGTATCCATTGTGCAGTTGGGGTGTTTTCCCCTTCTGTTTATTCGGCTTTCGCTATCTAGCTGCACAGGAGGTCCAGGGGGGAGGGAGAGGGAGACTGGTATGCGTGCGTTCAACTCTTCACCACAAACCCAGCTGCCAAAGCTACAGCAGCCACACAGAGAGCTAAGGAAACTTTAAAAACTTAATTAAGGGAAAAAAGCAAACAAAATAATACTATAGTGGATTTACTTAGAGCTGTACCCTGCCAGGAAAACCACAGGGTCTGCATTTATGTGTTTCTTCTGTAAGACATATCTAATTAAAACAGGAGCCGGGACAATGAGCTTTTTTCTAAGTTCATTTAAATATATGTTTATATTGTGTTTAAGTGCCCTGTGGGGTAATGTAATGAGGATCCAAAAGCATAAAAGCAATTTGATTAGGCAGTTGTGGACTTTGGGAATCCTTTTAGCCTGAAGCACTTAAGAGTCAATAAATAGCCCACCCAAAGTCCCTGCAAAGCTATCTCCTCTGGCTAGAAAAGCCCCCAAATCTGAGGACCCAGCTTGCAAGGCTGGACTGATTGGTGATCACCTTCATAGTGTCTTTTCTCTCTTGCCTTGGCACTTTAATTCTTAGAATATTCTAGGGTGACTTTTGTTCTGTAATATTTTAAATGGCACTTTGATTTTGACATTTTAATTTTTACAAATCATCTAACATTCCAAGTAAAATACATCTACATAAGAAGAAGGTTAAGCTGGAATAAGTAACACATCACTCTAGGTTAACTTATGTTAGTGATTATGTTTTAGGACTTTGGTTCTTCAGGGTTAGCTATCGTGAATTGTGCTGCTATAAACACGGGTATGCATGTATAACTGTAGACGATGTCTTTAACTCTTCCGGGAAGATACCTACAAGAGGAATAACTGGGTGGAATGGAATTTCATTTTAGTATCTGGAGGAATTTCCATACTGATTTTCATAGCAGTTGTACTAGTTTACATTACATACACAAACAATGTAGAAGAGTTCCTCCCCCCCCCCCAGCCTTGCCAGCATTTGTTATTTGATTTCTTGATAATAGCCATTCATTCTGGAGTAGGGGAGAATCTCAGTGTTGTCTTAATCTGCATTTGTGTAATGCCTAGAGATGCTGAAGATTTGTTTCATGTATTTTTTTGGCTGTTTATACTTTTGAAAAAGTGTCTATTCAATTCAATTGATGACTTTTGATTGAGTCATTTGTTTAGGGGGGAACTAAAGTTTTTTTTTTTAGTTCTTTACATAGTCTAGATATTAGTTTTCTGTCTCTGCAGTATCTGGCAAAAGTTTTTTCCAAACCTGTAAGTGGTCTCCTCACTCTATTGGTTGTTTCCTCTGCTGGGCAGAACTTCTTAACTTGATACAATTCCATTTTTTTTTTTTTTTTTTTGGTGTTTTTGAGACAGAGTCTCATTATGTAGTTCAGGCCGGCCTTGAGCTCACTTTGTAGCCCCGCCTGGTCTTGAACTCGCAATGACTCTCCTGCCTTAGCTTCCCAAGTGCTGGGATTACAGGTGTGCACCACCACGCCCAGCATAATTTCATTTTTTGATGGTATTATTTCTTACGCAATTGTTCTGTCCAGAAAGTCCTTGCCTAGGTCTATGTCTTCAAGAGTCTTACCTATTTTATCTTCCTGCAAATTGTTTCTTTTTTCATAATTAGGCCTTTTAAACATTTTGATTTAATATTTTTACATGGTGAGTAATAACAGTTCTTGATTCAGTCTTCCTCATGAGTATTGCCAATTTTCGCAGCATTGTTTGCTGAAGAGGATACCTTTCTCTAGCACAAGTTTTTGATCCCCTTTTCAAAGACCTGATGGCTGAATGTGCCTAGGGTTGTTTTCAGCATCTTCTATTCTGCTCCACTGATTTGCACGTCTATTTTTGTGCCAGTCCCTGTTGTTTCCGTCACTGTGTCTTTGTGATAAAACTCAAACCCAGTATTGTGATGCCTCTTGCTGCTCTTGTTGCACAGTATTGCTTTTGTTATTCTGGGTCTGTTCTGTTTCTATATGAATTTTAAGATTTTTCTTTCTAGTTCTATGAGGAATGTTGTTGGTGTTTTGATTGGGATTACATTCAATCTGTATATCAGATCAGAAGTATGCCAATTTTGACAGTATTGGTCCTCCTGTGTAGGACATTTTCTGATGTCCTCTTTTCAGAGCATCATAGTTTTGTTGTAGCGGTCTTTGACTTCTTTGGATAGGTTGATTCCTAAGCATTTAGTTTTTCTTGATGCTATTGTGAAAGATATTGGTTTGTTAATTTTTTTGTCAGTGAGTTTATTTTTTTATTTTAAAGAGAAAAAACAATAAAAATAATGATACAAAAATTCAAACAAGATAAGAGGAGACTATCAATAATTCATAGATTATGTACTGTTATCTTTAGTTTCTTAGATTGCAAGATATAAGCATGAAAAATGATCAAACAACATAAGCACAAGCCTTTCTTTTCAATGAATTAAGAGAAGTTAGTAGTATAGCTATCTTAATTGCCATATATATATATTTTTTTCCTTTTCCCATCCTTCTTTTCTCCTTTCCCCACCCTAGTTTCTCTTTCCTTTTGAACACTTTCTTCCCACTTCACAATATTCATTGTATATTTTGGATCTTATTTACTCTTTCAATTTTTCACGCTAGGGAGACAGTATATGATTACACATGCAAGTCAGATCTATTTCATTTATGAGTATGGTCTCAAAATGCATCCATTTAGCTATACAAGTCTTCAGTTTATCCTTCTTTATGACTGAGTAGTACACCATTGTATAAAAAGACTATGTCTTTTTTATGCATTCCTCAGTTGATGGGCATTTGGGTTATTTCCAAGATTTAACTATGACAAATTGTGCTCCTATAAACATAGATGTGCATATATTGCTGTGGTATGATGTTTTCAGTTCTTCCAGGAAGATACTCAGAAGGGGAATGGTGGGTCAAATGGGGCTGCCAATCCTAGTTTTCTGAGGCATCTTCACATTGATTTTTCACAGTGGTTGCCTTGGTCTACACTCCCACTGACAGTAGAGAAGGGTTCCTTTTCCCCCATAGCTCCTCTAGCTTTTGTTAATTTCTTGATGGTAGCCATTCTCTCTGGGGTGAGATGGAATTTCAGTGTTGTTTTAATTTACATCTCTCAAATGACAAGTGGTGGTGCACATTTTTCCACTTAATTCATCAGTCATATTTTTTGTCAGGTGTGAGTGCTAATTCAAATCTTCACAAGAAGTTGTAGATCAAATAGTTCTGTTTTTGTTATGGATGCTGATAGTCTATTGGTACTGCAAGATTAATCTTGAATGTGTAATACCATCTTAGGTTTGTAGATATTTTCAAGAACAATTTTTCTTGTTAACTCAGAGGAAAACAGTTATTCTTTTATATAACAGGCGGTTTGGTTATAATCTTTCAGAATGCAGGCAGTTAATTGCTATCAGCAAGAGGGCAAAATTAGAGCTTTCCACGGTCACCTCTCTGGAGAAGCATATTTGACAACTACTCACAAACAAAAACTACTCACAAACAAAAAGATATACCCTATAAAGTCACAACCTACCTCTTCCAACTGAAATCCACCTCCAAATAGCCAATTCAGCTTTCAACTCATCAAAAGAGAAAACATTTCTGAAGTTAGTGCCTCCCTGTCCAATCACCTCTGTAGTTCTTACTACTGAAGTGATTCAGGGCTCAGTTTGGTTTCTATTCATTCACAACCAACAACCCAAGTAGAGAGTTCAGGAAACAATAGCATTTAAAATATCACATTGGGGTTTAAAGTCCTTAATACATAAATCTTTGAGAAAATATATTAGAATCACAACTCAAATTCTTTCACAAAATCGAAGAGGAAGGAATGTTTCCAAACTCATTTTAGCAAGTCAGAAACAAATGGTTCACTAACCTAAACTTCTTGTTGTTTAACCATTCACTTCTCATGGAGCTCATGCTTTTACCTTGTAGTTTAACCACTCATTCCTCTGCCAAGTTCCACAGCCTTAAGTATATACAATTTTTATCCATCAAATTCATCTCACCAAAGTCTAAAAAGATCTTATGCCTCAGGAGTACTCAGGAGGCAAGGAAAGATGATTACAATGAATTTAATGCCAGCTTGGGCTACACAGTGTGTTCAAGATCAGCCAGCCTAAACTACATAGCAATACCCTGTCTCAAAAAACAACAACAATAACAACAACAAAAACCCTACCAAAATGATTGAGGTAGTCACAGTGATTCTATTACATATTATTTCAGTTCATTCAAATTTCATATACCTAACTATACTATGTGTTAAAGTTAGAATTGTTTAACAGACTGAGAGAGAAATTAAGGAAACCATATCTTTTACAATAGCATCCAAGAAAATGAAATATTTAGGAATCAATCTAACAAAAGAAGTAAAAGACCTATTCAATGAAAACTACAGTACTCTGAAAAATGAGATCGAAGAGGATTTCAATAAATGGAAAAACATTCCCTGCTCATGGTTAGGAAGAACCAACATTGTGAAAATGTCCATACTACCAAAATTGTTGTATAGATTCAATGCAATTCCCATTAAACTACCATTAGCATATCTCACAGATCTAGAGAAAATATGCCTCAAATTCATCTGGATCCAGAAGTGACCCAGAATAGCAAAAGCAATTCTGGGCCACAAGGACAAGTCAGGTGGAATCACAACCCCTGACCTGAAATTATACTACAAAGCTACTGTAATAAAATCAACCTGGTACTGGCTCAAAAACAGACCTGAGGATCAATGGAACAGACTGGAAGATACAGCCACAACCACAGTCACACTCAGGCACCTAATCTTTGACAAAGTGGCCAAACAAGCTCACCGCAAGAAAGAGAGCTTCTTCAATAAATGATGCTGGAAAACCAGCTTGCCTCTTGCCGAAGACTGAAAATAGACCTAAGTCTATCACCATGCCCCAAACTCAAGTCAAAATGGATCACAGATCTCAATGTTAAAACAGAAACACTAAACCTATTGGAAGAGAAAGTAGGTAAAAATCTTGAAGACATAGGAGTAGGCAGAGAGTTCATGAACAAAAATCAAACTGCAAGGGAAACACTTCAAAGAATCAATAACTGGGACCTTATCTTACTGAAAAGATTTTACACATCTAAAGAAATCACCAGCAGAGTAAAAAGAAAACCTACAGATTGGGAAAAAATCCTAACTGGCTGTTCCTTGGACAAAGGCCTTCTATCTAGAACATACAAAGAATTAAAAAACATGAACCTGTCCAAATTCGAAGACCCAATCCAGAAATGGACATCTGAGATGAATACACACTTCTCAGAGAAAGAAATACAAATGGCAAATAAATATATGAGAAAATGTTCTACATCTTTTGTCATTTGAGAAATGCAAATAAAAACATTGAGATTTCATCTCACCCCAGTAAGATTAGCCAGCATGAAGAAATCATCCAATAACAAATGCTGGCAAGGCTGTAGAGAAATAGGAACTCTTCTGCACTGCTGGTGGGAATGCAGACTGGTGAAACCACTGTGGAGATCAGTTTGGAAATTCCTCAGCAAACTAGGTCTAGAGATCCCAGCCAACCCAGCTATTCCCCTTCTGGGTATTTTCCCAGAAGATCTGAAAACGTCATATCACCGTGGTATATGTGCACCCATGTTTATAGCAGTACAATTTGTAATAGCTAAATCATGGAAGCAACCCAAATGTCCAGCCACAGAGGAATGAATTAAAAAACTGTGGCATTTTTACACAATGGAATATTATTCAGCTATATAGAAGGACAAGCTGGAGGCTTTTATAGGCAAATGGTCATGGTTAGGACCATACTCATAAGTGAGGTAAATCAGATGTGCATGTGCGAACAGCGTATTGTATCATTAGTGTAGGAACCTGGAGGTGGGAGTATAAATTGGGAGGTATGAAGGGAGACTGCTCAAAAGTAGAGAGCAATTGGGATGAAGGGAAGGAGAAAAGGAAGAGGGGGATAGCTGTGTAGGTATGTATATATGTGCAGGATGGTTAACATGGTTGCACTATTGTCTCATGTCGTTTTGATGTAAGGAACAATCGATGATTAGTTGTTTGATCAATCTTGTATGTCTATTTGTATTATCCTGGGCATACACTTTGAAGTTATCAATGTGTAATACAACGATTGTTGATCCCCTGCCACCTTATGTGTAGTTCGGTTTTTGTACTGTTCTTGTGCTGCTGTGTGTCTGTTTGTTGGTGTTTTTGTTCTTTTACTTTAAAAAAAAAAGTTAGAATTGTTTGAAACCCTTATTTCTTAGAGTGGAGCTTACTATCAATTTATAGTCTCATCTTTATTGTCATTGCCATCAACAATTAAGTAATCTCACGTCCTATGTGGCAGCACTAATTAGTGTAAATGCTTTTTTAAAACTATTACTGTAAATCATTAAATTGCACAAGAACTTTTGAGGTTCCTAAAGTTGCATGGAAGAAACTGAAGTCAAGAGAGATTAAACTATTAGTCCAAAGTCACTATGTTAAAAAAGAACTGAACTGGAAAATAGTTGAATGATTTAGTCATTTCAAATTTGTGAGAATGTAGAATACATTCTATAAATTTGTTTGGTTTTACAGAGGGGGTAGAATAGGGGAATAACTTCCTTTGACTTCCTTTGTCAGAGAACTTTTTTTTCATGTTTATATATTATTAACATTTTCTTCCTGCAGGGTAAAAGTATAATGGCCTTATGGAGCTAACATCTTTGAATCTTTAATTAATTTTTCCTTTCAAATTTAAAAATGTCATGCACAATACAATGAGAATGAGAATGGGTTACAGTTCAGCTGCAAATCTTGCTTTTGACTTCAGTGTGATCTTATATCAAGTTTTATGTTTTGGGGACACAGTCCTTAGGAAAATGGGAAACTGTGAAACAGAGCTTGAACTAGGGGGAAACACCTCAGTGAGGTCATGTGTCAAAAAGATTAACTCAATTTTCATGTCCTATTAATAAGAAAAACACTAAGGAAAGGAGATCTCATTAGAAAACTATTGGAATATTTTAAGGGAGGTATACAGAATTTAGGTAGACAACAAAAAGGAAAAGAATGACTGCTTTACAAAACAAGCCTAATCTCAACAAATAGTGAGATACGTGAGGAAAAGGAAAGATTTCGCAGATGCCACCCAAGTTGTGAGTCTAAGTAAATTGCAGGATGGTGTAGAAAGGAGGGTCTTGGTAGGATAACGAGTATTTTGGGGGACAGGAACTCTGAAGGGATGCAAGGACATGCTATTTGGACGAATGCACTGATTAGATAGAGAAGAAGGGTAAAGATTTGTCTTGGTTACTTTTCTCTTGTTGCTAGACAAAATACCTGACACACAGAATTAAGGAAGGAAAGGTAGTTTTAGTTCATACTTGGCTGGCCCAAGGTAGAGTGGCACATGGCAGAGGGCACCCGTTCACGGTGGAGGAAGATGGCAAAGCAACAAGAGCAAAATGGAGGAGCAGCGGCAAGCAGTCTCTTTCCCTCCCTTACGCTGTACACAGACTATCTGCCCCAGGGCGGGTGAAGCACTCCCCCAATAATTGCAACACTGGAACATGAATCAGTCATAAATATAGAAGCCCGCCCCACGACTGCATGAGGCTTTTTGGGGGACATGCAGACACAAACCATAACAAGGTTATATGTGTGTATGAGAAAGCTGGACACGCTTTTCCGGTGGTTTTCCAGGTAAGGGCCCAGACAGGGCTCTGAGTCATCAGAGTGGATTTAGCCAGGTGAGGGCAGCAGAGCCGCACCAGTTCCTGGAGACATTGTCCAAGACAAGAGCACAAACATGTTTGGTTGAGCCTTGGAAGTTCACATTTGTGAGTAAGAAGAATTACAGCCAGCTAAGGAGACAGGGGCAGTGGGGCCTGGAGGTGGAAGTATCTGGATACCACAAATGTGTGGAAGTTAAAGATGTAAATGGTGTCTGTGGAATCCGGAGAGGGCAAATGTGTGAACAGTAGCAAGTGACTAGTGCCTTTGAAGAAAGTGATTTCAGAGGAGGAGAGGGATCAACACCAGATGAAAAGGGTTTAGATGGGAAGTGGGTGTGGAGGTGGAAAAATTGGCAATAGATACATTCGGTTCTGCCAGTGAACAGAAATAGAGAAATAGCACAGTGGTGCAAGGGAAAGGCATGAGAGATGAGGAGATATTATGAACCTGAGATATTCTCACGAATTTTATGCTCCCTGTGGAATAATACTGGGTGGAGAATAACTGAAGATCACAGAGATGGAAACACACCGCTAATCAGAGTTATGTAATCAAGGGTCCTGGTAGAAGGTCCGAGCTGGAGGACCGTGGGAAGAACATACAGATGACCGAGATTTCACGAATGTTTGCTGAGATTGCCAAGCTCGTGTAAGTCAGCTGTTTTCTGATATTATTGTTATCAGGGAAATCGTAATTGTTTTCTTGGAGAAATGTGGTACGGGCATGCGGCATGTGGGGAAATTCTGGGGTGCACTCTTCAGACAGTCTGCAAGTTATAATCACTGTTGTTTTAAAAATGTGGCTGTCGCTCAAAGTTAGGGTTCTGCTATTTTCACTTTACATCTCTTCCTCAGAACAAGGTTTCGCTTTGAAATATGGTTAACTATATACATAACCTCATTTCTTTCAATCTTGCAGGGTTCTTTGTAGTGAATAAAGCTAAACATTTCATAAATAGGATATAGCAGTGTGTTCTCTTCAGCGCCTGTTTATGAACTCAAATGTGTCTAAGATAGGAAGTTAGATGACTGACTTAATCTTGTCAGTGCATTAGAATCATCTCGGAGGGCACGTCTAAGAGATACCAGCGCCTTAGCCCTACTTGTGCAGAACTGGAGTGAGGGCTAATGCAAGGGGTTTGGAGTAAGGCTTAATAACAAATGTTATTACTCTTACTTTTGCCAGTTTTCCAAGTAATTGGAATATACAACAAAAGCTGAGAATCCTGGCTTCTATCACTAGGTGATAACACTACACCACTAGGCAATTTTTAAATTCTTCATGTGGGGGTAGCCCCTTCAAACTTGTATGACTCAGAAAAAATGCATTTCCACAAACTATTCCCTCCTGGCTTTTCCATCTTTATCACTTGCATCTACAAAAGGAAATGCGGAGGCCTCTTTGATTCAGTCTTTTTCCCATTTGCTCGCATCTGGTTAGCGCTTAAATCGTTTGCTCTTCATCATCTCATACTTGTGCAGCCACAGCTCTGCCTCCCTCCAGGTCATCATCCCAGGTGATCTTCCGGGCTGTTTTTAATTCACTTGTAGACTGCTGAGTTGATCATATTCTTCAGTGCATGGCGTGTTGCCACTATGGGGTCATGCAAGGACTTCCCTTTGTTTGAATGAAGGTCTGAATTAATTTACTTTTTCAAGAATCTATTCTGTACATGGGTCGCAGATTATTCTTTTGAAAGGATGGCTCCCACCCATGTCCTCCTGGCTCAAACCTTCTGGTAGTTCCTCCCCTGTAGGTGGTGAGCAGCCTCTGTACCCTTTAATGCTCTTTATGACCTAAACTCATTCAATGTAGAAAGTTGTTTAACTTCACTGGCCCCAATTTCACCATCTCTAAAAATCAGATTTTGAAAAATGGGACCAGTGAAGTTAAATAATTTTCTAAATATATGTATGTAAATATATATGTTCTTTTAGATTCACAATAATATATATATTCTTTAAGATTCTTAACTAAATCATGTATATTATTCTTTTTAGATCTGAATAAATTTTTTTTATCTTTTTAAGGCATATTTTCTACTACTGGACTTAATTATATGATATTCTAATCAGCTTGTTTTCTGCAGTATTTCAATTACACAAGTTCAACTTGGCCTCTCTTATTGTTTTTCTTTTTTGAAAACCCCTGAAGTCATTCATTTGTTATGGCCTCAGCTTAAAGGTATCTACGATCCCTTCTTCATTGAGTGCTTAAATAAATGTGCCACACAGTGAGATCTACGTGGTTTTGTTTCATTTTCAGTCTTGCAGTGTCTCTTCTGAATGTGCTTTACGTACGGTTATGTTCCTTTGCTTTACTCTAACGCCTCTGTAGGAGAATGTTTTCAAATTTCTGAGTTACATTACTTTGTAACGCAAACCTTCATTGTGATTTCTACTTTTGTGCCTGGTAGTCCAAAAATAAGATTTATAAAATTGGGGGTTTAAAAAACTATACCTTTTTTGGGTACAACATAGATTTTGATCCATCTTTTGTAAAGATTGTTAGGCAGTGCTGAAGATAACACAAATTCTTAGTTTTTAAAAGCTTTTGAAAAATATGAAAGTGACCCAATGTAATGTTCAAAACTAGAAAGCACAGTCATAATCCTACCAGAAACGACAATGCTATCACTGTTTTAGTGTATTTGTTTCTTTTTTTTTTTTTTTTGTACTTGCCTTAATGACTAAAATGCACTTAAATATATTAGTATCCTGATGTTGGTGCACTTTTTGCCATGAAAATATCATAATGAACACTATTTAAAATATCTTAAATATTCAGTTGTATTAATTCCTTGGTGCTGGATGGTTAGATTTGCTTCTGGTTTTTATAACTATAAGCAATATTTAATACTTCAAATATTAAGATAAAAGACTGGATCCATACCACAGCTTTCACATTCCTGTTAATCTTTACAAATGCAATGAAGATATATTTTTGAAAGCTGTATGTAGACTGGAAAGCAACAACTCATAATAGTCAGAAACGGAGAAGCCCTTAAGAAGTGGAGAGTATGTGGGATATCCTTGAACAAGACAATTCAGCTCAAAAGGTGAGCCAGAGGAGTGCAAGCAGCAGGTGAAGGTGATAAGAACATTGCCATGCCTGGAAGAAGTGCTTGAGTCTGGGGTCCTAGAAGATAACTGAGGGATTAGCTGGGTGTCCCAGGTGACTGTCTCCAGTGAGGGCAATGGACATGAAATCTTGGGGCAAAGAGAAAGGAGAGTGCCTTTTGGTGGCTGACAGAGGCACAAAACAAAGGCTATTCATCCATTTAAGATACCCAACAGACAAGATATCTTCATGGCAGCACATTCTCTCAGTTCCTTTATTCTTACTGAATAGGAGGGCATGCAGTCTTTGGTAGCCTGTTTTCTAATTCCATTGAATAAAGCGAAAAGAATAGACAGATACATGAATCAGACATCTGAGACAGAAAAGTATGTACTGGACCTGGTTAGAACCATCTACATTTGAGGAAAAACCAGTCAGGAGAGATGGCAAACCCCGAAATCTGAAGTACTTACACTTCAAGAAACTGTTAACAGAGGAAAGATAAGGACTTCAGGGTAAGCAGATAAATATCCACAAACAGAAGCAAGGATAGCGCGTCACTGATAAACTTTGGGGACGGGGTGAATGACAGTAGCAACAAAGTGCTGAGGATATACTTATGGAAAATAGAGATATTGGCGGGTGATTTAAAGTTCCAGCATCATCCAGTATAAACTCCGGAAGACCGGAAATAGGAGAGGGAAGGCAAATTTGAAGAGTGGAATGTCCCGGATCTAATGGAAGTCAGGTGCTTTCAGTTTGACATAGATCAGAACCAAAACAAAGCAAATTTAAAAGCACCAAAACCCTATTCTTAGATCCTACAATGAGCCCAGGACAAAAAAATATTGTGGTTACATGTTAAAAATGCTAGAGTAATGGTTAGAAAAACAGAAATAGAATATAAAACTTCCCAATTGGTAGTTCAATAAAATACTATGAAATCCTTTGAAAATAGCGGTAAGACAAATAAGTGAAAGACACAAAATACTACAGCAGGGCTTAGTCTAAAGAGACCATTGAACACAAAATGTGAGTAGACTAAACTCGTTTATAGAAACAATGGGTAAACAGTTGTTTTCCCTAAACGAAAACCTCAGTGTTCAGGTTTAATTGCAGTGTCGGCACTTTGCAATTAGAAGTGAGTTTTGGTTTGTAGTTTGGGTCTTTGTCTCTGAATGTTCTCCATCACGGCACTGAGGAAACACACGCATTGTTTGGGCATTTCCTTTCTATGCAGAACCTTGTCTCCTTTGTCAGATGCGTCCCCATTAGCTGAGATGCTGGGTTTTGTATTGCAGAATCTATTGATTTTCATTTTACTCTTATTATTTTAAAGTCAAGAACTTGTCCAATATTTTATGGCTTCTGTAGCAGCGGTCATTTTTTTTCTCCTTAGATTAACTAATATATCATGAAATTATTAAAGTGATATTTTCTTTGGCCTTTTGGTTGATTTCCATCTTCATTAGTCAACACATGTAAACATTTTAGAACAATACATACAATTTGATCTTTCTTCAGATACAAGTATATCTAGTCCTCTGGGATTTTTATTTTTGGTAAAATGTTTCAGAAAACATAAAGTATGCAGGAAGAATTAAATAAAGACTATTATCTGATGGTCTTTTGGGGGCCAGACTCCTCTGAATCTCTTAGCTTCCCCCATTCCTCTAACTCCAGGTGTAAACCTGAAATCTGCTTCCTTACCGTTATATGTCACTGACTAGAAATACTCAGCCACCAGTTAAAAATGTTTAAAGAATTCCCTCTTACGTTTGTCACCTCACTGCAGTGACATCCCTAATTCTAATGGAGGGAAATGGAAGAGCTGCATTTTGCCCCAGGCTTTTCATTATTCTCAGTGATTTAGAATTTGAAATTTGAGTAACCGTAAATTCACAACTGAACCCCATAGTAATCAAATCCAAGGCTGTGAATGTGTTATCTCCTTACCTAACAACAGAAAAAAATCCAAACCTTTTACCAGCAGCTCATCTCACTCCCAATCTCTTATTTATGTTGCAGAGCAAAATGGTTTAACATGATGGGCACTAAGACTCATTTTCCACATTAATGTGGAAAGGAAGACTTATGTTCTATCTTTTCAATGTAAAGACTAGATGCTATAATAAAGTAATAATTTAGTATTCTTTATGCAGGCGCTCCCTTTCTTCTACCCATTCATTTTTCTGTGTTCAACCGAAAATTCTCTCTTTGCTTATTAGAAACCCTGTCTGGCTGCCTCTTGCACCTCTGTTTGGGAGGTGGTCCACACAAGTACCACTTCAAATGGTGCAACTGCTGCGTTGATTTTCCTGTGAGTATAGGTGGTTACTCTGTTAACAGTTTGAGGTCACTCTGTTAACAATTTCATTTTTTTCCTAAATATGTCTTTCCAAAACAGTTTGAATGGATATTTGTCTTTGTTCACATTACAAATATTTGAGGGAACCTGGAAGTTCATGATTAGGGGGATAATTCTCAATATCCCTCACCGATATAATTCATCATGATTATTAATGAATTACATTGGTGGGGGATACTACCTACTCTGGCTCATTTGCGACATGAGAAAATACAAGCACATAGTAGTCAGTGACCTGATTGGTGAAACAGAGGAGGCAGAAAGGCAGGCAGAGGAAATATGAAGGAAAGGCCTGCATGAAATGCATTAATATGGACTGGCGGCCAGGAATTCAACTCAGATCCAGTTTTCAGCTCATGGCTGATTTACTACAAGAAGAAAAAGTAAATTGGTAGGTCAGAGAAACGGAATATTTTTTCTCAAAGTGCATCTCACTATTTATCCTATTTTTAAAAAACCAGTTTTTTATTAATGAACAATTCTCTTTATTATTGCTTCATTTTTCGTTTCAAGGACTAACCACACTATCGTGTTTTAGATGATTTCTGGCCTATCATCTCAATTCTGAGCATTGTCTTCTCGGTGTTTTGTGGACCTTTTCTCTTCTCTTTGGACTGAAGTAAGTCTTTTGTTATTATTTTTTATTAATTTATTGGCAGAACGCTTTTTCCACGTTTTTATAAGAGCTTTGGCTGTGCAAGAAGCATTTATTATGCGTGTAGTTTAAGCCCAAAGGAAACCAGAAAGAAAAGGAAACTGGAGCAAGAAATTAATTTGCAATTTACAGGGACATTGGGGCCGGGGATATATAGCTCAGTGGAATAAGCGCCTGCCTGGCAAGCGCAGGGTCCTGAGTTCGATCCCCAGTACCGCAAAAAAAAAAAAAAAAAAAATTTACAGGGACATTAACAGATGAAGTGTGGTTAGAAAAATTTCCTGAAATAACCACATCGCCCTTCAAATCTTGCCATCAGTGTGCTTTGTCACAATACCAAGTTAAACTCATTTAAAAAAATGTGCTGTGTTCTTTTAAACTCATATTTTCCTTAAATTTAAGCAAAAGGAAAAACTACATTCAAAGCAACAAATATTGGAGTGTTTACTTTTTCTAAGGTAGTGTGGTAGGCTCTGAAAAATATAATAAAATGAGTAAGTCTGTATGGGTGTGTGAATCTTGATTTTCAAGTCTTTAAAAATTTAGATAAAACAGGATTTCATAACAAATAATAGAACAACAACGTTAAAGCAGCATATTGTCAACTTCAAAGTAGTTTCTCAGCGTACAGGATATGGGCATAAAAAAAAATCAAAAAAGTCTTCGCACAGACAAGTCTGGGGCGTGGGAGAGAATTACACAAGTTTCTGCAGTTTTGTCTTTTGTCCACCAGCAAGGCTGTCAGGCATCTGACACCATTAATGGACTTTAATTCAACAAATATTTACTGTATGCTTAGTACAGATCACTGATAGCCAGTGTGGATCCTTTTTTGCCTCCTATTCTAGGGGAGGAGAAACCGAAAATAAGTAAGTAAAATACTATACATAAGTATTATAGAGAAAAAAAATCAGAGGAAGCACACCGGAATTCTTGGCCTGGTGATGTTCCAATTTCAAGCAGACTTCCGATAAGAGTGGCTAGGGTGGGTTTCATTAGCAGGGTCTGGAAGTAATGACTTGAATGAAATGAAGGGTTACCTAAAACGACACAGGTCATTTGGACAAAACAGTCCAAGCAGGGAGACTGGCAAATGCCAAGGTCCTCAGCTGGGAGTGTGTGGGACCTTTACAGAAATGAACCAAGAGCTAAAGGTCAGTGTGGCTGAAACTGGCTCACTAGAGAAATAGCAGAAAAACATTTAGAACGTGAAAGGTTAACAAGGTTTTAGATTTTACCCTGATAAAAGGTCACTAGAGGATTTTTTTTTTTTTTTGAGCTCAGGAATAACACGATCTGTTTCACAGTTTAGGTTTAGGTGGATCGCGACCAAAGTTAAGTCACTTTCAGAAGCAGGAGCACAGAAAAGGAAAGATTACATCCAGGGAAGAGCCACGATTTTGGGAGAGTACATGACGAAAAACGGTTGATTTCTGCATATATTTTGTTGGTGAAGCCATAAGAATTTGCTGAAGGACTGAGTGTGAGGTAAGAGGACAAGGTGGAAAGAAATTTCACTTTCGGTATCGCTTTTGCAAAAGGTGGAACTTTGCAAACTTCTCGATTCGTTTTTAATCTCCGACTAATCAGAATCTTTTAGGATGGTGGCCCTGGAACCAGCACACTTAAAAAGTTCTCCCAGTGCTTCTTCCACAGCAGAGTAGACTTGGGCCTTTAGTCGGAAGAAAAGGGACGAAGATGAATGGAAAAGATGATGCTGGTGTACAGTCAAGCAAAAAGAACAGATGACAACGCCACAGCCCGGGAGAAACGTTGCGAAGAACTCCAGCAACTCCACGAAGGCCACGCCTGCAACGGAGAAGGATCCGCCCATTTTCCATCTGCCGCAAAGCACGAGTTTCTGGAGGGACGTGATTCTAGGGCGGACCAAACCGGATGAAGGTCGCGCGCTTTCCGGTTCTCCCTTAGTGGCTTTTGGGTGGGGGAGGGTAGGGTCGCGGAGACGCGCCCATTTTGCGCAGGCGCCTCTGGAGATCCACGCGCGGTGGTGCAATGTCAGGGAGGCACGTTTCGCGAGTCCGGGCCTTGTATAGGCGCATCTTGCAGCTACACCGGCTTCTGCCCCTGGATCTCAAAGCCCTGGGAGACCAGTACGTAAAGGACGAATTTAGGAGACATAAGACTGTTGGTTCTGAGGAGGCCGAGCGTTTCTTGCAGGAATGGGAGGCAAGTGACGCCCCCTTTATTTCACCCCAGACCTTTGAATTAAAACTGTGAAGCTGGCCGGGCGTTGTGGCACCCGCCTGTAATCCCAGCCCTGCAGGCTGAGGCAGGAGTATCCTTGCGAGTTCGAGACCAGCCTGGGCAACAAAGGGAGTCCAAAGTCAGCCTGAACTGCATAGCGAGACCCTGCCTCAAAAAACAAAACACAACACAGCAAAACAAACAAATGAAACCCGTACAGTTGTACGGCAAACACTTTTGCAGTTACATTCTCCCACGCCTCCAGTGTCTGCCGCGCGCACCTCGCTGGAGCAGATCCCTTACATCAGTCTCCAGTTCAGCTGTGGGAGTTCCTGCAGATGCCAGGCGCGGGATGGGGAGGGTGGCACAGCACGCAGGTGACCGATTTCATCGTTAAGTGCCCAGCGCTCGCCAGCTTTTGACCCTCCTGTTGCCTTTGCACGCAGCCAATACCTATTAACGAGCTAGTGGTTCTCTCCTCTAGACTCAGGCCCGCTTCCATGATTTATTATTATTGTTCTAATCCCAGGCCCGCGGTCATTTTCTCACTCGACCAATACAGAAATCAGGTAGCATAACAATGCTGTGCTGGCCGTCACAAGCTGTGAAAACGAAAGGGATGGCTGAAATTAAGCGAGGGAAAGCTTGGTTTCTTTAGAGTCCTGAGGGATGACTTGGCTGTATCACTCCGCACTGCTGCCCTGTCTTAAGGAGACACGTGAGTTAAGGAGTAGTCATTTGCCTTTTTTTTTTTTTTTCCTGAGCGGAGGAGTAAAGCTGTTCAGAATCTTTCCTGGGCCTGAAGGTCCTGCGGCATTTCTTCTAGTTTGTATATGTAAACAGATGAATGGAATTGGAAATTGGAAGACGTTTTAGGTAGAACTCCAAAGTCTGAAGCTGTTTGGTATCAGAATAAACGAAAGTAGTTCTTCAGCCTGCAGCGTTGCTGGCTGGAGGTGACTGAAGTCTGCTTTAAGTCGCACAGGTTATGTTAGGGTAAGCAGGACATTTGCAGTGAAATCCAGACTTTGTGATTGTAGAGCCGTTGAAGTTTTGAAGGGGACCTGTGGAATAATGGTGATGTCTAGAACTTTGCTGAAAGTCGTGACATACTGCATGTAATTTGTTTGCCCCAAGCCAGGGAAGTATATTCTCTTTAATTGTGAACCACATAATTGCGGGCTTCTCCCTGTCCTCCAGCTGAGGATTGAACCCAGGGAGCTCTGAGTCACAGCCTCGGCACTTTTTGAGGCAGGATCTTGCTAAATTGCCCAGGCAGGCTTGGAACTTGGAATCCTACTGCTTCCGCTGCCCAAGTAGCTGGGATTACAGGGGTTATTGGTGTTATCAGGTAGCTTGCTTCTAAAAAGTGGCCGGGCGACTAAATGTTCCTGGCTTTGGCGGTGCTTGCCTCTCCTCCTGGAGTTGGATTCAAGGGTCTTCTCATCATGAACAAAGAATTGAAGGAAACAACCAGAAAGCAGTGGCAAAGTTTATTCGAGACAGTAAAAGCGAAGAGAGGGAGAAACTGGCTCAGCAGAGTGAGCCTAGGCCAAGTAAAGAGAGTGAGAGGGTATGAGCAATGAGAAAAGTACACACTGGTCTTGGAAACAGTGTGGGCTGTCCTGCAAAGCTACGATAGGAACGTCTTCATGGTCGGTATGCTTTTTTTATGCCGTCTAAATCTCGAGGAAATCGGTTTGAATTTCTACATGTGGGTCCGAGGGGCAGGGCTAGGATTCCATGCCACAGGCTACTGCCAGGTCTGGGCCATCCTATTGAAACCTGCTCCATTCTTGCCAGAAGTCCCTGTGCAGGGCTTTGGGAACTGTTCTGCACGTGTGTCCGGGCTCCTGTAGTTCACAGGTCATGGCTGCTTTTCCAGCCAGCTTTTGCCACACCCTGGTTGCCTATCTCATCAAATCCCTGTAAGTCTTTCTGGGGTGCAGAGGGAGAGGAGATCTCTGTCTTTTATAGCTTCATCAAGCTAGAAGGGGCTGTAGACCCTACCCACTGGGGATCATGTGCTCTGGGGTGCTGTAGCTCGCTAGCTGGGTTGAAGAAAGGAAAAGCTGTCAGGAAACAGTAAGTAGAGAGTTAATGACCATTGATCTTTATTATTAGCCCAAGTAGAGGGGCAGGTCAGATCTGTAGCAGGACGGGAACCTTGAATTTTGAATAGAAATCTCAAGTCTTCCAGAGGTTCACAGGAGTAACTTTTTAGGGATATCTGAGCCTTTTTCTTTGGAGACTTTATATCTCTGCTTAGCTAGAAAGGTGAGAGTCTGGACAGTGTTACAGTTAGATAATTTCTGAGTTGGGCTGCTGTGGGGAACCACTCAGCCTCAAAGCTCAGGGATGTCAAAGGACACCTGAGGATGTGACCCCCACTTGGCTAGTGCAGGTGCACAGTGGGATCCAGTTATGTAACCATGACAGTTGTGTAATATACTTCCCTGGCTTGGAGCAAACAAATGACATGTCATATGTCAGGTAAACACGTATGCGCTGATTGCGGCACTCTGTAAGATTGTAAATAGGAGATTAGCTGTATATGAATTGTATGATGAAGACACAGGCGGCTCTCTGGCTCTCGCTCTGGCTCTGCTGTGCTCTGTGCTGCCTGCTATTGTTGCTGATGTCTTGCACACATGCGTTCTTTAACCTTGGGGCCCACATACAAAAATCTCCCTCGGGTCCCCCGAGTGGACTGAGAGCTACAAAGTACAGTAGAATATCATCTGCACACTGTAGGATGGTTCTTTTGTTTAAGCTTTAAGTCCCTCGAGTATTTTTCTAGCAAAAAGGTGAGGCGTGTCTCTATACCCTTGTGGGAGAACTCTAAGTACCTTGCTGCTTTTTTCTTGAAATGGGATTTTTGCATTTAAAGACAAACAGCAATTGGGTGTCAGTGTAGAGGGGCAGAGAAAAATGCATCTTGTAAACCTATGACTGAGAACCAATTAGTGTCTCTTGGAATCTGGGAGAGAATTGTGTATGGATTTGCCACTGGAGGATGAATTGGAACAACAGCCTGTTAATGAGGCAGGGGTCTTGTAACATTCAGTTTTCTCCTGTGGGCTTTACTACAGGGAAATCGGAATATTACAAGGGGACCAGTAACTTCTGAAGTCCATATTTGAGGAACTTGTGTATGAGAGGCTGGATGACTTTATATGCCTCTTCCTTGATTGGGTACTCTGTTCAGTTAGGAAATCGGCTGGGGTCTTTTAGTTACAACTACTGGCAGAATTATAGTGATAGCAGATTTTGTCCTGTTGAGTTATTCCATTATGCCATGCAGCAGGAACCACCTGTTGGCTAATTTGGTCAAGGAGACCTAGTGTAGTCCAACAAGTAACATCTGTTTGGGCCTTAGCTGGAATTTGAGAGTTGCCCCCAGTTTAGCTGGTAAATCTCTCCTTAGCAAAGTAGCAGGACCCTGTGGTACAATTAGAAACTCATGGTTAAATATTTGACCTTCAAAAGGATGAGTAAAGACCTTCAAAGTTTCAGAGCGGGACTAAAGAATCTCTGGCTAGGGGTCCCATTGACCTCAACTACAGACCTACAGGAGCGTTTTCCAGGGAAAGAAATTGAGACAGAATGAGCTGCCCCTGTATCAATAAGTGGTTGAATTGGCTCACCCATGCCATCCAGGTTTACCTAGGGTTCCCTGGAGGAGATGGTGATGTCCATGGATAGAGACATTGCGGGTTCTCTTGGGCCTCTGCGCTTGTCAGAGCAGGAAATTAGGGTTTTGGCTGGGCCAGCCCCTCTCTGGGACCAGGGGCAGTCAAACCTCCAGGACCATGAGATGGGTATGTGCAGAAAAGGGCTTGGGTAAGGGCTAGGCACAGTCTTGTGCCCAGTGTCTAATCTTCTTGCGCTTGAAATGGGAACTCTTTCCTTGTCTGTCCCTGGATTTTTTCTTAGATGACCTGGGTGGGTTTAAAGTATTACCAGTTAGAGCAGCCATACTCCTAGCCCTTCTCTTGTCTCCCCTCCAGGCTCTTACTGTTGCACTCAGAAAAGGCTGTGTCCAGCAATTGGGCCATAGGTGTCTGTGGCTGTATCTAAAGTTTTTGTAGTTGACTATCTGGGGCTGATTGACAGATGAAATGATGTTCCATTAGCACCTCTCTGTCCCTGGAAGATGGCTCTGTATTAGTATACTTGTGGAAGGCCTCTGCTAATTGGTTAGGAAACAAAGCTGGGTTTTCTTCTGCACTCTGTAAGACTCTACTTACTTTATCATAATTAACACACTTTTTAATGTACCTTTTCATCCCTATGGTAAGAGCATGTGCCATAGTAGACATAATTTCTAGTCCATCCTGAGTATTGTATTCCCATTTTGTCCCAGTTTGGCTCTTTTGAAAGGAGAATAGCCTCACTAGGGTGGTTTCTTTCCCTTTTTAGGGCATATTGCTCATCTGCATAGTTTTTAGCTTCCTATAGGATTTTTTTGTTTTTCTTTCAGGGTACTGCAAGTGGCCAAGTTGTATGGGACATCTCACTGTGATGAATCAAGATTCATCCATTTTTTCCAAATTACCCTTAGGACAAATTTATCCATATATATATATATATATATATATATATATTTTTTTTTTTTTTGTTTTTTTTTTCTCTTTATTCATCTGTTGATGGGCATCTAGGCTGTTTCCATAATTAGCTATGAATTGCACTGCTATAAACATAGATATACATACATCCCTGTCATATGATGATTTAACTCTTTTAGGAAGATACCCAGGAAAAGTACAGCTGAATCAAGTGGAAATTCTATTTGTAGCTTTTGGAGGAATCTGTACTGAGTTGCATAGTGGTCGTACTAGTTTACATTCCCACCAACAGTGTAGAAGGGTTCCTTCTCCTGCTTCCTTACCACCATGCTTTTGAGTTCATGATGATAGCCATTCTAACAGGAGTAGGATGGAATCTCTGTTTTGATTTGCATTTCTCTAGTGGCCAAAGATACTGATGCTGAACATTTTCTCATGTGCTTTTTGTTTTGTTTTTTGAGACAATGTCTCACTTTGTAGTTCACATTGGTCTTGCACTCATTGTATAACCCAGGTTAGCCTTGAACTTGCAGCAGTTCTTCTGCCTCAGCCTCCCGAGTGCTGGGATAACAAGTGAGCACCTCTACACTGGCCTTATTGATTATTTGCATTTTTTGGGGCAGGCGGCATCCATTCATTTCAGTTGCCTGCTTTTTGATAACTCTTTGTTGGGCTGAATTTTTTTTGTGTGTGTGTCCTTTATATATTCTTGATATTAGTCCTCCATCAGAGGAGTAGCTGGCAAATTTTCTTTTTCTGTCTTGTCTTTTTATTACTTTGATTGTTTCTTTTGCTCTGCAGAAGACTTTTAGTTTGGTAAAATGCCATTTATTGATTCTTGGCATTGTTTCTTGTGAATTTAGGGCTTTGTTCAAGAAGTCACTACCTATCTCTGTGCCTTCAGGTGTTTTATGTATTTTATCATCCATCAGAGTCAGTGTTTTTGCCTTTATCTCTGAGTGTTGGATACATTTTGATTTGATTTCAGTACAGGGTAAGAGACATGGGCCTAAATTCATTCTTCTACGTGTTTATAGCAGTTTTTCCAGCACCATGTGTTAAGCAAGCTGTCTTTTCTCCAGTGGTTTTGTTTTTAGTCCTGTGGTCAAAGATCACATAGCGAAAGGTACAAAGGCTGTTGCTGTGTCTTCTATTCCATTGATCCGCATGTCTGTTTTTGTACTATTACCATATTATTTTTATTCCTGTAGCTTTTTAGTATAACCTAAAATCTGGCAGGGCAATGCCTCTTGCATTGCTCTTTTTGCTGAGAATTTCTTTCACTATTCTGGGTCTTTCATGGTTCCACATAAATTTTAGGACTTTTTTCTGGTTCTGTGAAGAATGCTGTTAGTATTTTGATGGGAATTGCATTAAATCTATGTCATTTTGGATAATGTGGCCATTTCAACAATATTGATTCTGCCTATCCAGGAACATAAGATATCTTTTTCCATTTTCTAGTGTCTTACTCATTTTTTTTCTTTTTTCAGAGGACTAAAGTTTGTGCTATAGAGGTCTTTCATTTCTTTGGAAAAGTAAATTCTTAAGTACTATATTTAGTTGTAGTATGTATGTATGTATTTATTTTTGGACACTAGCGTGAATGGTATTGTTTTCCTTGATTTTGTTCTCCTGTAGCTTTGTAGTATAGCTTAAAATCTGGCAGAGCAATGGCTAGGTTCAGTAGGTTCAGTATTAACATGTAAGAATACTGTTAATTAATTTAATAGTATTAATTAATTTTGTGTGTTGACTTTGTATGTATCTTGACACTTTGCTGAATTCGTTTAGTAGCTCTAAGAGTCTTCTGATGGGATTGTTTTGAATTTTCTCTATAAAGGATCATATCATCTGCAAATGAAGATAGTTTGACTCTTTTCTTTCCTTTCCATATTCCTTTTATTCATTTTATAATGAATTTTTTACTTTAAAGATAAAAGAATGAAAACATATTAACAAACACATACATTTACAAAATAGTACAAAAACAATAGGAAATTAAATAATGGTTGTTATATTACATATTGATATCTTCAAACTGGATACTCAGGTAAACAAATATAGACATACAAGATTGATCAAACAACTAAACATTAACTGTTCTTTTCAGTACAGCAATAGAAGTCAGTAGTACAACTATGTTAGCTATCCTGTGTATACATATATGCATAGTTTTCCCCTTCTTTCTTCTCTCTTTTTACTCATCCCAGTTGTTCTTTACTTTTTAGCAGTTTCCTTTCATTTCACAATATCTATTGTACCTCCTAGTTTTTATTCACTCTTTCAGGTTCTTAACACTAGTGAGATAGTACCATGTTTACACATGTGGGTCTGATTTATTTCACTTATGAGTATGGTCTGTAGTTGTATGGTCTGTAGTTGTGTCCATTTACCTATAAAAGCCTCAACTTTATCTTTCTTTGTAGCTGAGTAATATTCCATTATACAAAAATACCACAACTTTTTTATCCATTCCTCAGTGGATAGGCATTTGGGTTGCTTCCACGATTTAGCTATTATAAATTGTGCTGCTATAAACATGGGTGCACATATATTGCTGTGATATGTTTTCAGTTTTTCTGGGAAAATACCCAGAAAGGAAATAGCTGGGTTGAAAGGGACCTCTAGACCTAGTTTGCTGAGGAATCTCCAGACTGATTTTTCACAGTGGTTTCACCAATCTGCATTCCCACCAGCACTGGAGAAGGATTCTTTTTCTCCACAGCTTCACCAGCATTTGTTATTGGTTGATTTCTTAATGATAGCCATTCTTACTGGGGTGAGGTGAAATCTCAGTGTTGTTTTAATTTGCATTTCTTGAATAACTAATGATGTTGAAAATTTTTTCATGTTTATTTGCCATTTGTATTTCTTTATCTGAGAAGTGTGTATTCATCCCAGCTGCCCAGTTTTGGACTGAGTCTTTGAATTTGGAGAGGCTGGTGTGTTTTAATTCTTTATATGTTCTAGATAGAAGACCTTTGTCCAAGGGACAGTCAGCTAAAATTTTTTCCCAATTTGTGGGTTTTCTTTTTACTCTGCTGTTGATTTCTTTAGATGTGCAGAAACTTTTCAGTAGGATAAGATCCCAGTTGTTGATTCTTTGAAGTATTTCATGGGCAGTTTTGTTTTTGTTGATGAACTCTCTGCCTACCCCTATGTCTTCAAGGTTTTTAGGTACTTTCTCTTCCAAAAGATTTAGTGCTTCTGTTTTAATATTGAGATCTGTGATCCATTTTGAATTTAGTTTGGTGCCTGGTGATAAAGTTGGGTCTATTTTTAGTTTTTGCAGGTGGCAAACCAATTTTTCCAGCACCATTTATTAAAGAGGCTGTCTTTCTTCCAGTGAACTTGCTTGGCCCTTTTGTCAAAGATCAGGTGGCTGAGTGTGTTTGTGCCTGATTGCTCTACCTATGTTTTGAGTACTATGTTGAACAGGAATGGCAAGAGTGGACACCCTATCTTGTTCCTGATTATAGAAGAAATGTTTTCAATTTCCCCCATGTGGAGTTATGTTGACTGTGGATTTGTCTAAAGTAGCTTTCTTGTCAGATTGAGATAAGGTCTATTGAGACTTCTTGTCAGATTGAGATAAGGTCACATCTATTTTTGTCCATGCTCTTATCATGAAGGAATGTTGGATTTTGTCAAAGTTTTTCTGCTCCTCTTGAGACAATCCTGTGATTTTTATCCATCTATCTGTTTTATTCATCAATTTATGTATGTTGTACCATCCTTGCCTTCCTGGGGTAAAGCTGACTTGCTTATGGTGTATGATCCTTTTAATGATTTGTTGCATTCTTTTTTTTTTTTTTTAAATAAAAGTACAAAAACATATTAACAAACAGACACCAATTAGCATAAAAAATAGTACAATCACAACTGATCTATAGACAAGGTGACACGGTCTCAACAGTGGTTATTGCTTTATCCATTGATATCTTCGAAGTGTAAATATATGAACCCATATACAGACATACAAAATTGGTCAGGCCATTAATGCTCTCAACAACATAAAAACACAAAAACCAAACATCCAAAGACAGAAAACAAAACAGGCAAACAACAACAACAACAACAACAAAAAACAAAAACAAAAAAACACACCAATAGTTGCTGCTTTGCATATTGGTATCTTCGAAGTGTGTGTTCAGGATAATACATACAGACATACAATATTGATCAAATAACCCATCATCAATTATTCCTTAGCATTAAGTGATATAATACAATAGTAGAACCATGTTAGCCCTCCTGCATATATGTATATTCATATATACATACATACATTTCTGTCTTTTTCTTTTCTCCTTTCCCTTGTCCCATCTGTTCTTTGTTTTTGAACAGATTTCCTTCATGTCTCTTAGTTTATATTCCCACGCTCGGGTTCTTACACCAGTGATACAATGCGTTGCCTGCACATGTATCGCTGATTTATTTCACTTATGAGTATGGACTCCAGTTTTGACCACTTGCCTACAAAGTTCCCAAAACTGTCTTTCTTTATAGCTGAATAAT